>CAUYSK010000467.1:0-32346 GCA_963575035.1 Avahi laniger | reverse complement strand
CTGCCCAACGCCCCAGCGCTTTCAGCCTCCGCAGGCATCCTCCCCTTACATGCAAGGAGGCACTCAGAATTCACCGCTCCAAGAAACGGCTCGGCCAAGTGACCTTAGGTCCCAGAAGGGGAGAGCTCACTGCCAGAGTTTCTGGGCTAGGGGAAAGGAGCCGTTCCGGGAGTTAGTCAAGTCACCAGGATGCTCCGTCGTTGTCTCCATTGTGTCTCCCTCCCCCAGTCTAACGCCAGTCCCGCAACAGCTCTCGCTTCTACTGGCCCACCCTGAGCATTCCCAGTTGCCAGCGGTAGGTTCCAGGTTAGAGTCCTCTACTCAGTAATCACCTCCCCTTTCAGGACCCGCTGGGTGCCAAAGACCAGTTTCCTGAGTCCTAATTGCCTCCGGGGTATATTCCTGGCATGGAGCTCCGGGAAGTTCAAGATGCTTCCCGCTCGTGTCTTCTCTCCACTGAGTCCCACGTTTCCAGACCCAATTCTACATCCACTTCACACGAGCCCCTGCCTCTTGGAGGGCTTGTAAGTCAGTAGGGAAGCTAGACTGTCCCGTGTGGGACTTATCCCGGTGCACTTACTGGCCAGGCTGGTGCCGCCGTCGCACGCTCCTCTCTCTATTGTCATCTTTCCGCACTTTCCAGGTTTTGTATTCCTATCTCCTGTTATTCTTTTTCCTGATTTGTGTGTCCCCCACTGAATCTCCACCGATTCCCCTAGCTGTTTTTGTGGGAGAGCAATCCGATCATGTGTAACAGACCGTGATCTACGTCTCCCTCTCTGGAAGCAGGGATCCGGGAGGCTACCCTAACTCCGCCATTTTCCCAGCCCCGGTATGAAAGTATTTTGATACAACTTTTCCAGAAAGTAATTTAGGTATACATACAAAGAGGCTTAAAGAGTTTATAGCTTTTTTTTTAAGCCAAGGAGTTCTACTTCTATATATTTGTCTAAAATAAATAATCAGAGATTTTCTGAGATTAGTGGCTATAAGGATGTCTATTACATGAAATAATATTGAAACTTTTGAAACAATGTCAATGATTAATAATAGAGGATTGCCTAAATAAATTAAGAAATATTCACTTAATGGAGTCTTATTCATCCCTTTGAAATGCAGACGCCGGATGTTGAATCCTAGTTTTTCCATTTTCAATTTCTGTGACCTTGACCAAGTGTCTTAATGTGATCCAATTTTTTAAGGTAATATTAATTTTTGAATCCAGTATTAATTGTTGTCAAAGTTACACATGGTCATAATTTAGAGAGTCATATTGTTATAAAAAATGAAATTCTGACTACCTCTTTCTAATTTCTGTTCCTTAGAGGCAGCCACTTTCAGGCCTTTTAACTGATTCTTATTACATTTGCTTCCATATTTCTATCCTTCTAAAAACAAACAAAGAAACCAGCAAAAAACTTGATTTTTCAGTTTTAGGCATTATCTATAGACCTCTGACTGTAGAAAATTATAATTTGCTTTCTTTCACTCCCTCTATCGCCAGCATACAAGCTCACCCTTATTTTTTCCCCATTTTTTCCAACAGAGTTTTATTATAATATTGGTTATATCATTGTATTGTGTACAGTATTGTGAACATATAAACACTGCTAAGTCACATTGGGTAATATTATTTTTCCTTTTCTGAGCAAATTTTGGTTTTCCTTAATTTTTTTCTTTTTCTGCTGTTATTGTTGGTTATTCTTAGTTTCCTATATATTTGTCATTCTTTTATTCATGAACACTTCCCCAGTTGTGCAAGTCTTCTTTCAACACACTAGTACACATGAGACGTCGATTTCACCCTAGTGAGAATTAGAATCTCCCGGAGTCTTCTGACCTGTCCACATCAGGATTGGCTGGGGCTTAGCTGAGGTTTTGAAGTCTTCTTCCACTCTTATCCTGGGGATTCTGTCTCCATATTTTGTGTGGGATTTTCTTAAACTGGATTTCATGTCTTCTCTCTTGGTTTTCTTCTTTGTTTTGGCAAAACACAACTTCCTGAAAAAGTATACATACGAGGTAAAATTTTTGAGACTGTGCATATCTAAAATATTTTTTATTTTACTCTCATACTTCACTGATAGTTGGCTGGGAATAGACTATTACACAGAAGTCATGTGCCGTCAGAATTTTGAAGGCTTTGATTTGTTGCTTTCTAGCTTCTAGAGTTGCTAATTAAAGTCTCAGTAACAAAGGTAACATTCTCTCAATACTTTGTGTCAGTCACATTTCTATATGTATTTATGTTTATCATGTCATTTAATCCTCACAACAAACCTGCCAGCTATGTACTTTATGGATGAGGGAGCTGTGATACAGGGCTGCAGCACTTTCTCAGGGCTCTAGGGCTTGGATTAATATTATAATTACAAAGCCTGGAATTAGAGCCCAGGGGAGCTGGGTTGAGAGTTCATGCTCTTAACCTCCATGCCTTACCACCATATTAATGACTGATCCTTTTAATAAAACATGAACTATTAATATTTATCTGGATACTTTGGTTATTGTTTTTATTAATTTGTATTTAGTATTCTTACATTTCACATTACTGTATCTTGTGGTGAGTCTTTTCTCCTTCATTTTCATGAACGTACAGTGGGCCGTTTCAGTCTGGAAATACTGTGCTTCAGTTCTGAAAAAAGTTCTTGAATTATTTGTGTATTAGTTCCCTTCCTTCCATTTTCTGTTCCCTGTTGCTAGATTTTATGGACCAATGCTACTAATTTTCCTATTCTTTGCTTGCTCTGTTTTCTGTAGCTTTGTTTTCTTGCTCTACTTTCTATAAGCTTTGCCCAGCTTTATCTCCCAGATTTGCTATTAAATTTTTTGTTTCTGCTATCTTATTTTAATGTCTAACAGCTTTTCTTTTTCCTTTGAAAGTATGTCTTTAAAGCGTTGCTTTTCCCCAAAAGGTTTATTATCTTCTCATAGTTCATATCTCATGAATATTCCTCATATATCCATATTCACAATATTTTGGTTTTTAAAAAAGTTTCATCCAAGTCATAATTTCATGCTTACTTGTGTTTTATCTGTGTACTGCCTGGTGGTCACAGGTCATTTGCATTAGAAAGTTGACTGGAAGCTTTGAGCAGGTGGATGAAGCTTGTTGACTGGACATCTGTGTAGTGAAATGTGTGGGGTGTTTTACTGAGGAATCCGTGATGTCAGTTCTTTCAATTTTTCTCTTGAGCTTGGCTCATTCCTAAGACATAAGTATTCTGACGTCCAGCACTTTGGAAATAGGTAAAAAGGTAGCATTCGTTTTATATATAGAACCTAATTTCCCTGCTTTTGACGCTGCGCACATGCTCTTAAATGCACCAGTCTCTGCCATTTGAAAGACTCTCTGTCCTCACCCCCACCCCAACCTCCAGTACCCTGCAGTGGACACGCATCCTGGGTGGGGCAGGGCAAAGACAGGGGGAACAGATTCTCCACCTGTGGATCAGGGTTCAAGATCTGTGGCTTGACCTGCTGCTTTAACAACTAGCAGCCATTTCTCCAGTTTTTTGTTATCTTTTTCTCTGGAATTCTGGTACTCACTATTATTCTGAATGTTATTTTCCTTTTTCAAGATAACCTGCCTTCTTTCTTTGATTCCAAATTATAATTGCAAACTCAGATTCTTACAGCTAGAAAGGCAGATTAGATGTCATCTATTTCAAAAATCAGAATTTTTCAGATTAAGAAATGCAGGCTAAGAAAGTTTTTTTATTTTTTATTTTTGTCCTGGAGTATTAAAATTATTAACAGTAATTAGCAATGGTGTCAGATATAAAACCATAATTCCAGATTTTAACTGGATACCCTTTCCGTTGTATGACTCTCCTACTTCCCTGTATTTTGTTCATCATAAATTTCCAGGTCATCAGCTATTTTGACAAATTAGATTGCTTGCAGAAATGCCTCTTAAGTCATAGGTGATCACTGTGGCAACAGTGGATTGCAGAGGTTGATTTTCAGCTTGAAGACCCATTACCAAGCAAGCAACTCAGCATTTTAAGTGAGAAAAGGAAAGGTCAATTAGACCATTCGGGTTATATTTACTTACACAAATTTGTTTCTTTTCGGAAAAAGAAAACACAACAAAAGAAAGTCCTACATTGCAGCAAGTTGGTTGGCTCTTGTAAAATTGACACTGACTCGTAACTCATGTTTCCTTTTGTGCTGGGCCTTCTAAGAAGTTCGGAACCAAATCATGAGCAATCCTTAGCAAGGATCTTTTAGCATTGTTTGTTTGTAATGACAGTCCTTCCCCGCTCCATGTTCTTTTCTACCTTTGTTTTCCCTTTCGGTGTCCTTTAACTACATCATTTTTACTGACATTGTTTCAGAAATCATTTCAAAATTATTCTGAAATAAGATATTATGTAAAAAAAAAGCAAAACAATTTTTAATTGCTTTTTTCAATGTACCTGTTCATATAGGTACATGCCACTTTTTAAAAACCTTTATTGAATGACCAGTTTATTCTCATGTTTTAGTCAGTGTCCATTGTAGAAAGGCTCCATATTACCCACTGTGAGTTTATGACATACCAATAACATAACATAAATAATTTTAAGACTTAGAAATTTCCTTAGCTGTATAAATCAGCATTTCCCTTTAATCTCTTTTGAGTTCAATTTTATCCATAAAGCATATCTTTCTGTAGTTTTTGACAGATATATTGACAATTCAAAATAGAATATATAAATATATTGTTTCATTGCCCTTAAAGTATTTCCATATAATTTTAAAGAATCCTCAAAATAGTCCTGCCAGCTTCATAGTGTTGGCCCTACGCAAATGTGTGAAAACTAAATTCCACACAGGTCCTGTGACTTGAAGGCTGCAAGGCAGCGAAGCGATAATGCCAGAACTTGACTGCGGGTCTCTTCACTCTCCGTCCAGGGAGCTGCTATTGCAAATCGCCGTAGCTTCCAAGCTACTAAAAATCAATACCACCTTCTCAGAACAACACAGAGCTTCTTATGAAGCTGACCTCATCCTGTTCCTTGCCTTATTAACATTAAACATTGACAGCTGAGAGAATGGAGTGAGGCTCACAGTACCTACCTATTACTAACAATGGTCCTAAATTGTATTTACATTAAGAGAAAGCCAGCCACCTTTTAAAATTTTAAGGCCTGGACTTTGGCGGGGAGCTTCTCAGCCTTGCATATTTAAAACTTGCATAGGTACTTTCAGTTGGTATAGAAAGAAGCTTTTCAGAAAATTCCCTTTACACATGCACATTCTCTATTACGATGTAGTTTAGCATATGAATTCAAAGGACACAATTCTTTTGAAATAAAGTAGTTTTAAAGCTAAATCAAAAATACGAAGTATTTCCCCACATTTCCACTCTTGCTCTTCCCCCGCATCAATTCTCCATGCAGCAGCCAGCAAAGTCCGATCTGCATGTAACTCAGACCATGTCGTTCTGCTCTTCTTCTTCAGTGGCTTGCTAAAATCTTTACCCCGGCTCTGCGAGATCTGGCCCTGACCTACCTGGCCAGCTTCTTACCATTCCCCTCTTGCTCCATTCCTCAGGCCACAGTGGCCTTCTTTGTCTTTGAAATGACCGTGCTTGTTTCCACCTCACAGCCTGGCCTTTGTGTTCCTTAGTCCTTCTGTGCAGCACACCCTTCCCCCAGGTCTTTGCAGAGCCCACTCCTTTAGTTCATTCCTGTCTCTGCTCAGTGTCAAATCCTCACAGAGGGGCTCCTGACTCCACCAAAAGTATTGCCCCTTCACCTCTCCTGTTCTTCTGTTTCCTCCCCCTGCTTATTTTTCCTCAGGGCAGGATCACTGGCTCATTTCTATTGAACGTGCATTTACTCTAATCTGCCTCCCCTCCCAGATGTCAGCTCCACTGAGGGCAGGGACCCAATTTACTGCTCTGTCCCTAATACTTACAGCAGTTTCTGCACAATGGATATTTTGTTTCAAGTCATAAAGTAGTACTTTATAATTAGAAATAAAATACATACTTTTGACTAAGCATGAACCAAAACCCCAATTTACAGACCGAGAACATTCTGCAAAGTGCAGTTTTAACAAAGGAAAAGAATGAGCTGTCAGAAGAAATGAGAAGTTAAATGAAGAAAGTGAAAGTTGAGCTGAACTTGACCTGAAACAGGGCATTACAGAGGCTAAGGAGAAGAGAAATAATGGGAGAAGGAGAATAAGAATAAAATTAAAACTAGGAAGGTCAGTGAAGGCCAGCTTCTGTGTTACAGGCGACAGAGTACCAGACAAAACCAAATTCTGTAACTAGCAGTGAAGAGGGGTTTGGTACCGGCACAGTGCTGTCGAGGTCATTACTCTGTAACCGAGCTTTGGGACCCTTTCGTGATGATGGCAGGCACTCGGCTGAAAGGCTGCAGAGGGCACCTGAGATGGAAAGTTAATGGCAAAGTGCATGAGACGATGTGGCTTTTATCTAGCAATTGTACTAGCGGTAGATTGAAGTGTTCATTGTGCACAGACTGTAAACCGAACAGGCACGTGAGACAAGGGCCCAAATCATTTTCAAAGATCAGATTTACTAGAATCTAAAATGAAGTTAATTCTAGAATAGTCACCAAAAGAAAATATTCAAAGAGAGATGAACAGGCAAGCGGAGCAGGAGAGATAGGGGTTTCACACGCACATGCACAATAACGAGTGGTATTGTAAGGTGAAAACAAGAAGAAACCTGAAAACAGAAGAAGGAATATTGAATACTCAGCCCCCCAAACACACACGCACACATACAATTACACATATGGTAAGACACAGATGAATACGTCTACATGGAACCAATTAAAGAGCTCTTGATAACCATTTGATAACTGTGAATTCAAAGCAGAATTCCTGGGGTCCAGAATAGGTCGGATCACAAATTACTTCAGTGGTCTTATGTGAGTCATTTCACTCCTGCAGTCTTCACTTTTTCTCATGGGTAAATGAGAGGATTTAACTAGATGATTCATAAAGTCCACTCCAATCTTAACAATCCTTATATTTTAATCAATTAGTGGCATTGATTGGGGCCACGTGAAGTAAGTCGGAACTGCAGCTCTGAAACATTGACTCGTTTTTTTATTCTGCTTGTAGTTAATCAAATATCCTTCATCCATCATCCATCTATCCTTCATTCAACAAACATTTACTGTGTGATTAATATATACCAAGCACCACTCTAGAAGTTCCAATAAGAAATAGTAAAAAGTCCCTCCCCTTAAAGAATTCAATAATAATCTCCTACCAAAGGGTTTTGACATGGTAATTTTTAAAAGTTAATTTATTTTCACGACTTTGGTAAGAGTCATTTGGTCAACAGAAACAGATTCATTCATTTGCCATCATGGATATCTCTATGTATACATGTTTGTATCTGTATTCTCCTGAGAATCACACTGGAATTTTTTTCTGCAAACTTTGTAGACATATATATAAAGTATGTATGCACGAGTATACATATTCATGTTTTTGCAAGGCACTGTAGTCCATCAACTATGCTGAGAGTGATAAACATAGTTTATAGCTCAGTGGATTCACGGGACTTTAGCCCCATTAGGTTCCATGCTCGGGCTTGAATGAAGGGATACTACTGCTGTGAGAGCATCTTCAAGAAGCCTCCGCATCCACGTTGAGGTGAGCCTGCCTGGGGGCTCACACCGAGCACAGCCTCCTCCCAGGCAGTTAAACAGCACATTCACCCCCTTAAGAGCCTGCTTGGTTCTGATTCTGACGCCCTTTTATTGGAGAATGAGGTCATTTCTCATTACTTTCTCCCTTTGACAAAGGTCTTCATCACTTGGAGCTTCTTTTAGCGGTTCTCTCTGGCAATTTGTCTTCTTATTCCACTGATTTACCACCTATTCCTAGCATTCACTCATTCAATTTTGTCAGGAATTTATGATTCACTGTGAAGCTTTTATTATCAGAAAGACATCCAAAGAAGGCCACTTTGGTTATGGAATTTATGCCTCCTTTTTTAAGGAATGAAGAAAGACACCAAAAAGGGCCTGTGTTCTTTAACTCAATGACTACCTACTAAAGCAAAAACTCCCACTTATTTAAGAGCCAGATGGTCATTTCATCCTGTTCTGGTCTACCTACTAACCCAGAGATATATCGTTTTAAAGAGAAACCTAAAGAAAAATTTTAAAAAATCATTATAATTTATTTCATTTAAAAATAAAAATAAAATATACAAAAACTGGATAATAGGTGAATTATTATTCCAGTATAAATTATGTTTCCTTCTTATTTTGTTAGAGATGCTTAAAAATAGCATTCCCAATGGCAGATATGGAAATATGCTGCTCAGGTCTGCCTTCAAGGAAGGACTTGCCCTCCAGCTGCCAGGAACGCGGTCAGCAGACAACCCTCATCCACTGCGCCTTCCTGGTCTGTCTCAGCTCCAAAGAGCCAGGTGCCACTTTCCCCAGGGCTGCCCCCTGCCAGTGCCTGGACAAGGGAGGGGTATAAGAGGAAGGGCTTTTTGGCCCAAAGCGGGGCACTCTGATGGGTTCAGACCTGTTGGGAACGAGGATTTGGGTTGTGCTGCCAGGTCAGCTGTGGAGAACAGCAGGGGTGGTGGCTGAGGGTGAGGGGGCTCTGGGAAGTTGAGTGGAGGGATTTGAGCACCAGTTGTTACCCTGAGACCAACTTTAGCTGTGGCCTCTACAGCTTGTCCCACCACCCTCCTTTTTCTAGGTTTCTCTCAGGAAGACATCCACCAGAGTCGCAGAGAATTTGATGCCAAAATATATGCGGAGAAGGAGAGCCAGGGAGTACAAGGGGTGGACTGTGAAAGACACTGAAATGTGCCCTCCAGATCCCTCTTCAGGGAATACATTTCTGCCCAGATGTAGACAACAGCTGGTATCAGAGAGCCTCCAATCACTGGTTTCTTCAGAGTTTTTCTTAACTGCAGAGAACAAGGCCTCCTTCTTGCTGGGTGGCTGGCATCCAATGACTGAGCAAGGTGGACCTAGAAGGTCCTGTCCTTTTCAGCGCAATGTGGGTCAGTGTTTGCCCTAGGGCTCCCACAGGGTTGGCAGAGACCTCATCAGCCCTGAATCATGGTCTGAAATCTCCCTTTCCCTTTCTTTCATAAACATTTTGCTTGTCTACCTCCATCTCAGGATCTGCTCCCAGGGAACACAACCTGTGGCCCTCTCCTCTCTCCACTCACAGGTAATAGTGCCTCTTACTTTGCCTGTTCACCTCCTATGCTAGAGGGACAAGGAATGGTCAGGTGGCTGGCAGCCAGGGATCCAATAGTCAGTCTGAGGAGTTGGAAAGGGCAGAAATAAAATTATTTCAGTGCTTTTTCACTTTTCATCTCAGTCTCCAGCTGCAGGTACCATCATAAATGGCAAGGGAGACTTTGATGATCTGATGTATGTCTTACTGCTTAGGTTAATAGACAGATCTTTTAAAAACACAAATCCATTTGCAGATGTTATGAGGGTACTGGCTGGTTAAAGAAATTTGGCAGTGAATGCTTTAGTGAAGAAAATAATGGCCCTTTAATTTACCTGCTTTACAAATACAGATGTTCACATGTCAGAATTACATAAATTATATTTTTAAAAAACTAAAATAAAGCAGTTATTCTGATTAATGCTACCTCAAAATTTGGGAGGGAAAGGTAGGAATGCTACTGTTACCATTATCCAAAATATATTTTTTAAAATATTTGGACTTCCATTTAACATTCTCTTCACATTGAAGATCATCATCCCTTCCTCTTTTTCAACCCCTTAGCCATCGCCCACTCCCATCCCTGTTCCTGGTATTTATTCTCTTTATAATCAAGCTTAGCCCTGTCCTTCCTGGCCTGACATGCAGATTTCTGGAGACTGGCTTAGAGTGCTGGCTTGGCTCCAGGAGCAGGGCAGAGCGGAGGGTGGCCAAGCTAGCTGGTCCAGGCACTGCTGCAGTGTAGCTGAGAACCCAGAGACAGAGCAGAGCTACTATCACCCTGGACTTTTCTACTGTACGCAAAATATTCCACCTGTGGCTGGAGAAGGCTGATCTCCTCTCCCTGTTTGATTCTTCATTTGTATATTGAGGACATTCACAGGCACAGGCTTGTTGTGAAGCTTAAATGAGATGGCAAATAAGAAAGGGTCCAGCACAATGCCTGGCACGACAAGCTGCTCAAAAAGTAGGTATGTTGGTTCATATATATTTGTTCATTCATTCTTGCTCTTACTTCAGGAAGTAGTGAAGATACAGTGAATGTTCATATCTGAGCCCACGCACCTGTTACAGATAGCAAGGTATAAAGAGATGGCATCCTTTTGGAGGCAGGATTTCCTTATGGACTGAAGCTGTTTACTCTCGCTGTTCTGCTGTAAATCTGCCCCCCAACCCTGGAGATTCCAAGCTCTCCCTTATAATACTCCAAGGTGCTCCCAGTTCCACAGGGATAGTAAATAGCACTCAAGTAGCCCACCCCAACTGTCTTTAAATGAAAAACAATCACAGAAACAGAAAACCTTCATAGTCTTTAAGAGTTTGGATAGCACCTACTACAATCAAATATACAAAATAAGGTGTTACTGGTTTGCAAATTCTATATATTTTTCGTTTGCCATTTATTGATTATTTACTGTAAGCTGGAAACTGTGCACTTTACATGCATTCCTTCAATTCACCTGCCTTATCATCCTGTGAGACAGAGAAATGGAACTTAGAGGAGTCATGTAACTAGCATGAGGTCAGACAACTAGTCAGCAGTAGATTCACTGTAAAGTTAACACAGCTTAGGCTTTGGCTCATTTGCTTGGCATGGGGCGCTTCTGAGGCCATGTAAGAAGCCCTAGCATTGTGTTTTCATGGTTATGTTTGTGCTAAATATGCAAAAGTAAGATATTTTAATATAAATCAGTTAAGGCTGATTTCTGTTTTCGCTCCAACTTCCTCACACTCCCCCTCGTGGCATTGGAGCAGCCATGGATGTTTCCGGGAGATGGCTAAGGTCAAGCTGAGTTGAGGATATGTTTACTTTGGGTTTAGTGATGTACTTACATTTGGTTAAGTTATCACTGGCCACTCCTGTGTAGGAATTCACTGTGCCAACTCATCTAGCATCATGACATGGGATGTAGGACTAGAAGTTGCATCACAGAATGGATCTGACCTCCAGCAGCCAGCACTGGGAGTATGCACGTAAGAGAGGAAAGTCAAGGTTTAAGGTGCGTGGAGTCAAAAGCTAGTCTATGGAAAATACCTCCAAATCTTACATTTGACATATGGAGGGAGTTTAATCCAGGTTTTCCCAAAATTGACAACAATTCTAAAAATCTATATGGCATTACCAATAATGACTTATGGAGCCCAAAGGCACTTAATCTTTTGTCTTTTTTTTTTTAAGAGATGACATCTCACTTTGTCACCCAGGCTGGAGTGGAGTGGCGTGATCATAGCTCACTGCAGCCTTCAACTCCTGGGCTCAAGCGATCCTCCCACTTCAGCCTCCCAAAGTGCTTGGGATTACAGGCGTGACCCACCGCACCTGGTCCCAAAGACACTTTTCTAAGCAATCATTAAGAAAGATTATATCAACCATGCTAGAGGAAAGACTGAATCGTCCTTTTATTTTTACAATAGAAAATGATATTGGAAAAAACATTGTCATAAATAGAGGTGACTTAAGAATTACCTGGCAAAAAATATAGAACAGAATGTATTATGTATAAGTCATGCAGTATATATAACTGTCGAATAATTAGTCAATAAAATATTGCTATTTTTCTGAATACTGAGATGTTTTGGGCATTTATTAGCTTTTGAAGTTTTCTAAAATTTTGTTTTGATTTATTTTTCTCTCTAAATAAAAATTTTGTTTGCTCCTAATTTTAGTTTCACATTTTGTATTATTTAGAAAGTTTCTCAAATCTGATCAACCCCTGTAGCTAGTAAGTGGCAGAGCCAGAGTTCAAAACCAGGTCTGTCTGATTTAAAAGCTACTCCTTGCTACAGTTTTTTCTTTTCATTTTTTAATAGCTTAGTCCTAGTGGCCCCTACCATTGCTTCCATGATCCTCTGTTCTCCCTTTCCATTGAAACCCCTTCCCAATGGCCAGAAAATATTATTAGTTCACTTCTGTTTATCTTCTCACCAAATGAAGTGGTGACATTTCCTTAGCAATTATCTCCTCTGGGGGCATTCCTTATGCCATTTGTCCAAATTCTTAAAACCGGGATAGTAAGCTCCTTGCTCCCTACACCATCCCTAGACACAGCTAACCACAAGAATGATTTCCTACGTTTTCCAAATGTCTTAACACTTGTTTTGTGGTGTCCTTTACAGGCTATGTTCCTTAGTAATTTTAGCATTTTCCACTCTTGGCCTCCCTGTTCCTTGACCTTCCCAATACATACAGCCTTCGTCTCTACTCCATTTGGGCCACTCACAGGCATGACTGAGTCCTGCAACTCAGCATCCCTTAAAATAGTGCTGCGTCCAATATCTACGAAACAAAAATTCCCCTTCTCCCATCCTAGGGAGTGGCTAGAGTGATCAAAGGAAAATTTTCATTCTTTAATTATCATAAAGTTACTAATTACCTTCCTCGTGAAGAGCAATAAGCTGGTTTCTTTTGTTCCAGGTGGGTTCTTGCTACTTCAAATCTTTTAAATCTTAAATGAACTTGACCTTTTTTTCCAATCACTTGCATTTGTTTATCTATGACATTCTCTAAAGAACTTTTATTCAATCTTTTTCTCCCTCCTCAGCAATTACCCTACTAGCCTTCACTTCCTGAACAAAGTCTTACCTCTTACTTTACAGGAAAGATTGAGGGCACCTGCCATCTGGACTTCTCTTACCTTCTGAACAGTTTGACTTCAGAGCTCTCACCTGTCCCATCTATCTCAAAGAAAAAAATTCTTTTCCAAGGCATCCTTTGCTGTGCCACTCCACCCTTTCTGGTACCTTGTGGCATCTATTATTTTTGTATTTTCTATCACTCCTTCTCGCTGGATTCTTTCCCTATGTCTAGATTGTGCTTTCTGTCCCTCACTTGAAATGATTAACCAATTTTAAGTGGCATCCTCTAGGACTGAAGGTGTAACTTGGACCCCAAAGATGTCAATCTTTCCAATCCTAATTAAAGATTTGGGAGGATGCAAAGATGTTAAGGGAGACTTTAACAAGGTTCCAGAGTGCAGAAGAATATAGGGACCTACCCAATTTCAAGATAACCTACATTAGGGTGAGGAATAGAAATGTCTCCAAAGTGGGGATGGTTATCCCACCGACTTTTAGGTTTCAGGGACATAGAGCTGGATCATCAGGAAAGAGGGTCCACAAATTACTGCATGATTTCTTCTCTGAGAAAGATTCTTGATTACTGGCCAAGGTGCATAAACCCCCTGGAGGAAAAAAGCATGGTAGGGAGAGGAGCAGCACTATGCGCAAGCATCTTAGTCTCAGAAGAGTACTTATGTATCCATGTGCCATTTTTTAAAACAGTGAATAATGGAAGGGCATTTGAAATTCATGCAATCCAGAGGTGACCAACAACCCGTGGGCTATATTTTGCTCACAGTTGATTGGACCTAAGCAATGGCTGCCCCTTCAGATGGGGTTTGTGTCTCCAGTTCATCATCATCCCTGTCTTTCATTCAGTAGGCACTGACAACTTCTGACTTATGCCAATCTTCTAATATTACAAATGATAGAACTGAGACACCAGGAATTTATGCAGTGATTCCAAGGTCCCATAGATAGTCAAAGATAATGTTTGACCTAATTCCTAGAGCTGTGTCCAAATACCACATTGCTTCTCAAAGTTGCATGCACTTAACATTTTTTTTTCACTGAACATTTTTGATGTGTAGAAATGAGGAGCCCAATCTTAATGTAGGTACAGAACACAAGTAACACTTTTTGCCATTATTAGCTTTGGAACTATACTTTTGGAATAATGTGATTTGCTCAGGAAGTCTTGTCACCAGGCAGATCAATAGCTCTGACCTACTCGATTATGTAACTTGCAATTGTGCTTCCATTATAAAACTCATTACCTAGTATAGCAAGAAAAAAAATCCTCACTTGTCTTTCTTAGAATCTTTTCTCAAATTATGTATGCCAAGGGTCAAGGCTTCTTACCAGTCTTACAGTAACTTTTTTGGCTTTTGATCAGGCAAAGAAAAAGAAAGAGACTATAACTCTTGATTCTGTAATTCATTCTCATATTTAATTAAATATCCTGCACCGACATTTAGACAATCTTATGTGTGCTGTTCTGGGAATTATTTATTTCTTTAGCATCTTTATACATTTTATTTGTTGCTACCCTGAGAGGTAAAAAGAAGGGAGTGTTCTCCATTCCAAGTCATGGCACAGGCCCCATCCTCCCCTCCCTGCTCTTCTTCTTTCTTTCTCCCTTTTCTTCCCTTCTCTCCCTTGCATCTTTTTTTTTTTGAGACAGAGTCTCACTCTGTTGCCCAGGCTAGAGTGCCATGGTGTCAGCCTAGCTCACAGCAACCTCAAACTCCTGGGCTCAAGCGATCCTCCTGCCTCAGTCTCCCTCTCCCTTGCATCTTTTCCTTCCTCTTCCCTTACTATCCATGAATTTCTCTTCCTTTCCTTTCTCATCCTTTTCCTTTTTCCCCTTCCTTTCTCTTTCCATTTCTTCTCTCCCCTTCCTCCTCTTCTTTAATCATTTATAGGTTGTACACTGCATACTAGCCATTGCACAAGAAAAGTTCAAGTGAAGGGAGATTAATAAAAAGCAAGGGCGGATGAATGAGTGCGTAAATGATAATACAGAAGTGTAAGGCACACACAGCAGACACTGCCGGTGCTCCTCCCTGATTCTCTCAGATCCCTTCACCATACCGCAGCCTGGCTTGCAAAGGCAGCACCAGCATCTTTGTTGGAGAGCTGCTCTCAGGCTTCCAGAACCCTCTATGCCTAAGCCAGCAGGGCCTCTGTAGGTACAGGGGTAGCCCATAACCAATGACTAATCAGTGTATTACTGTAAATACCCAGATTTTACCTTCTTGGCTAGGGTAATTCTGAGTACTAAGTTTTCACAGTTTTCCAGATTTTGGTTGTGAGGTAGTAATTATCTGTTATCCATGATGATAGTTGACTTAATGACAAATCTCTTAATGGTTGCCTTCTCTCTCTGATTGTTTCCTCCCTTATGTACCCATGTTCCTTGCACCTCTCAAAAGAGTCAAATCCTCGGCTCAGAGTTTGCTTTAGGGGAAAACCCAGACTGAGATAGCACAACTTACAGCTTCCAGAACCTCTTTTCCAATGCAGAAAAAATATGCAAATAATTATAAGATTAAAGTCATATGGGAAGTTGGTGGAAAACAATTCCACCTGGCACAATTTGATAAAGTGTCAATTTAGGAGCTGACATTTGAACTGGGTCTTAAAAAATAGGAGTTTGCCAAGTAAA
The DNA here is from genome assembly GCA_963575035.1 of Avahi laniger. Lineage (NCBI taxonomy): Eukaryota > Metazoa > Chordata > Mammalia > Primates > Indriidae > Avahi > Avahi laniger. Next base: position 16,931 of record CAUYSK010000467.1, on the reverse strand, counting down.
GATGGTGAGATGCGATAATACTAACAGCTAAACACTTTACACCTGTTTTCTTCTTTGACTCTCATGAAAGTTTTATAAGGCAGGTGCTTTATTATATCCTAATTTTTACAAATGAGAAAACTGGGATTTGGAGAAATTAATCAATCTTTATAAGGTTATTCTGCCTGTATATGGCAGAAGATTTAAACCCAGTGCCAGATGCCTCCAGAGACATAGCTCTTTGTGACTCTATACTACATGCAGGAAAGAAAATAGGCTTTTGAGACGGATCTTAGCTTGAATCCTCTCTCATATTAGCTGTGGATCCTCAAGTAGAAATTAATCCCTAAATCTGTAATCTCAACTGAAATTGAGGATAATTACTCTGAAGAAGGCTTGTTATAAGCTTTAACTGAAATATAACATGTAAAGTACCTAGTTCAATGCTTGTAATAGAGTAGGCACTCAAAAAATAGGTCAGTAGTTGCTGCTGTGACTATAATAATAACAATTCCAGGCAAGTAAAAATTTTGTGTGTTTCTAAACACCAGCCTCTCTCACTCCCCAACATGGCCAAGTGTAGTACTTATGATGAAAAGTAGTGAGGAATGAGGCCCCAATCAAACTTTAGGACCTGATATTTGAAAGATATGTATGTCAAGCTAAGGAGGTTGACTTAATCCTGCAGAGAACCATCAAAGGTTTTTACGCAGGGATGAAGACGACACATTTAGATGTGCATTTGGGGTTAGATAGGGATGGGGTTGACATGTTCAGACATGTGTGGTTTTTTATGGGGGGGAGCAGTAATCTGGATGATAGATTGATCACCAAGAATGATAGATTGGAGGACTGTGGGCCTGGGGGCAGGAAAATCTTTCAAGAACGTTTCGGGTCTGCTGTAGAATTTGTCCCATTCTCATTGCTTTTCAACATTTTCAAAGTACAAAAAAGCATTAAGTGTGAGTGAACTTAGGGTGTGTGTATGGTGAAGGAGAGAGGAGAGAGGAGAGAGAGAGAGAGAGAGAGAGAGAGACAGAGAGAGAGAGAGAGAGAGAAAGGAAAGTACCTTGAAACAACAGCTTCCCTCCTTCAGTTAGTACCACTTAGGTTTCATGCCCTTCAACTTCTGGTGGTCACTGAAGATCTACACGCTTGGGTTCCACAGCAGGGAATAGACCTTCCAGGTGATACCTCTCATTTTACCCACAAACCTCTGTCCTGGTCCTTTGGTCTAGTACTTCTAAAACCTATTCAGAATTTTCCTCCAGCCTCAGTTTGCTGATCTGTAAATGGGCAATAATAACTTTCCTGCTCTTCTCATGGAATAAAATGAAATCTGACTGTATATTTTGCAAATCACTTTAAAAACCTTGTGTTTTATAGCTTTTAGTGAGACAAAACTGCTTTTCTACTTCAATAAAGAGAGTCTCCTTCCATTTAATAATAATAATAATAATAATTTAATAATTATTTCTATGAGGTGAGGTGTTGATTCACAGAATCTAAATAACTATTCAGTCAAATCATTGCTTTCCATAAAATTTGCAATCACTGCTTTTCTATTTAATCACGTAGCAGAGGCCTAAAAGAGATTGCAAAGATCATTTAATTCAACTCTACCTTAATTGTATTAAAAAACAAGTCATTCAACCTTGGCTTCTTTGACTCATAAAGTTGCCAGATTGCTTATCTGTTCATATCTGGTTTTATTACTTTACTTTCTTAAAACGATTTCTCCAATAATAACAACTGTTTCTTCCACATCCATAATAAGTAGAATAGCAACTTCATCTGATTCATTTAATTTTCCAATTTATGTCATTCTGAATCTCTTTTTAAATGCTGGATTTCATTACCTATAAGATACTGATGTAGATTAATTTCTGGTCTTAGAGCTTCTGCTTGCACTGTTCCATCTTGACTTATCATCACTCCTTCTATCTTTCAACCCACTGCCAGAAAAATAGGGGAAACTGGATGTGGGGAATATGGGAACTCTCTGTACCATCTCCATGACTTTTCTGTAAATATATAACTACTCTAAAATGAAAAATTTCATTTTAAAAAAGAGATGATTCCAATTTGAAAAATAGTGTGTGCAAAATTTAGATGTGGATGCTAGTCCTCTAGTCGTGTGTGTGTGTGTGTGTGTGTGTGTGTGTGTGTGTGTGTGAGAGAGAGAGAGAGAGAGAGAGAGAGAGAGAGAGAGAAAGAGAACCAGAAAGGTAACGGAATCCCAGTGACTTGGGAGGCTGAGGTGGGAGGATCACTTGAGGCCAGGAGTTCAAGACCTGTCTGGGCAAGATACCCAGACCCTGTCTCCAAAAAAAATTAAAAATTAACTGAGCATGGTGGTGTACAGCTATAATCCCAGCTACTTGGGAATCTGAGGCGGAAGGATGGCTTGAGCCCAGGAATTCAAGGTTACTGTGAGCTATGATCATGCCCCTGCACTCTAGCCTGGGTGACAGAGTGAGACCTCATCTCTCTCTAAAACAAACAAACAAAAAAAAGGTAAAGGGAGATAGGTTGGGCTGAACTGGTCTAAAAAAGAGTATATCAAAGTGAAATTGGCAAACAGTCCTCTAAGGAAATCAATGTCTAACTATGGTAGCCAGCTCCAAGATGGCCTCTAATGAGCCACATCTCTGGTGTAGACTTCTTCCACGTTAAATCAGGGCTGTCCCTATGTGACCAATAGAATATGGTTGAAATAGTGGTGTGTGACTAGTTTTCACCTTGATTTCTTGGATCACTAATGCCAGAGAAAACTAGCCACCATACATAAAAATATTCAAGCAACTCTATGGAAAAGTCTTCACAGAGAAAAACTACTCCCCAGTTAACAGCCAGGCCCAATCAACCTGCTAGCCACACAATTGAACCATCTTGGAAGTGGATCCTCCCCTTCCTTCAGGTGACTACAGCCCAGTTGACATCTGATTGCAACTGAATGAGAGCAGGGGTGACCCATCTGAGCTCTTCTTCACTTCTTGATCCACAGAAACCACGGAAAATAATAAGTGATCATTGTTGTTTTAAGTTATTAAGTTTTGGGGTAATTTATATGTAGCAAAAACTAAAACACTAATGTTTATTGACTGCCTACTATGTGTCAGAAATTCTACTAGATGCTTTTGTAAATATTATTTATTTCTATATTTAATCTTTTAACATAGGTATATTCATGTCCATTTTACAGATTGTAAAAAATTCAAAGCCAAGAAAATTTAGGTTGCCTACTTCTAAGCAGCAAAGTTTTGAAGCCATCTGACTCTAGGCCAGTGTTCCACCAGGTAAGCTTTGTTTGAGAAAACAACATGAGGAGAGGCTAGGGCAGAGCTGGACAGGACACCATAGCAAAGACTTCATAAAATCCTAGCTTTTACTGTGTGTGTTGGTCGGGGGGAGGAAGGGGAAGTGGTAGGGGAAGCAGAACCAGGAGAGAAGCAATAAAGGAGGGCAAAGGAAGGAAAGCACTACTTGGATGAGAATAAGTGAAAGGATTTGAAGCAAAAATGGATTTGCCATGAGAGGCAGCTGGGAACTCATGCCAACTAGTAATTTATTAGGAGTTTAGTCCTTCTTTAAAGTTTTGCTAAAAAGACCTTCTCTGCCTTTCTTTACCAAGAATCCCCATTCATGTTACTTGTAAACCTCCAGGGGTTCATAAATATTCACATACTTATGATAGAGTGGTATAACTGCACGCATGAGTCAACACCTTGAAATTTATTTCCATAACCTTCAATTTGTAAACCAGAGAACAGTTTGTTTTCTCATCTGTACAGTACAATTTTAGAAGTATGATTGATTAGCTCCTTAAGAAGAGAATCTTGTTTTTGGAATCAGGAACAAATGTGGTTCCAGTATAAAAAAGAAAATTATAGGACTGAAGAATTAAAAACTTCTTATATTGAGAATTTTACCATAACCTATGACTGTATCTCTGGATAGAACTTCTTTTTTTGATATATTATCTTCCTTTAATTAATGAATATCTGAAGACATCAATCCATGTGGTTATGAAAGGATAACAATATGTATTTTCACTATTTGGAGGACTGGTCGTGTATCGTTTTTTTTTTTTTTTTTTTAAAAAAGATCTTTTTATCAGCTGCTTGAAAATGATGATTTGTGACCTGATTTCAGAAACAGTTTTTGAGAGGTGTTTATTTCTGTATGCCATTTGGGGATAATGATTACAAACCTTCAAATTAATGTAATGAATTTACCTTATCTTTATTTCCTTTATAATATATACCCACAGTTCTGAATTATGTAAGTATTTGATTTTCATTGTTAACTAATTGGCCTAAAAACTCATCAGTGCACAAATTCATAGGACTTAAAAAAAGTTTAGTTGGGAAGCTCTTAGCTTTCTGGGCAGTTATGTAATCTATAATGCTGGTGGAAACAAAATGTTTCCAATTGGGAATTATTGTTGGAAAGTTACATAAAAATGAAAAAAATGTAAGATTATAAGATTGAAGATACGTTTTAAAATTCTCAGTGCTTTTTATGAAAAGCTTGTGACAGAACAAATAGGACCTTTAATTTCTAGGCAGCAAGTTTAAGTGGCTGTATTTGTTAAAGTAATGCTAGTTAATTTAAGAGATAAATCCCCATATCTCAGAGGCTTAACAGGAGAGAAGTTTACTTCTCACTTAGGTAAAATCCTGATTGACACGCAGCTTTCCACCAAATGATTCAGAGATGCAGATTCTTCTATCCTGTGGCTCTGACAACATCAACATGTTGCTTACAAGGTCACTGTGCTCATTTACAACAAACCAGAAGGGAAGAGGGCAATGAAATTTACACAAGAGAATCTTCGGGGACCACTCCTAAAAGAATATACATCACCTCTGCTCTCATTCTTTTGGCCACAGTTCAGTCACATGAACACATCTAACGATGAAGGAGGCTGGGAAATACAGTTTACCTGGGTATCCAGAAAGGAGAGGAAATATCGATGTCATCAGCTAGCAATTTCTGCCACAACAGCCAACTGTTTTAGACTTTTTAACATCAATGCTGAAGTCTAAAAAATTAGAAAATTTCTATTTACCAATATTTGGGAAGAAGAAATACAAAATTACTAGCACTAATTTTTCTGAGTTCTCTGATTTGTCATTGTCTAGTCCAGAGGAATGAGAATAAGGCTGTTTCTCTGACTTTGTATAATAATGCTGTTGACAGAATTATTGGGATTTATTTTTTTAAGTTTGGTTAAGCCATATAAACATGAGCTCTTAATCTGCAGAGTGATTTTTGCATATCTCACTTTATCATTATTGACCTAAGTAGAACTCAAGAAGTGGTTTAGGACACCAAATGCCTCCCTCTGTGGACGGCTGAGGCCCTTCCTCGGATCTGACAGCACCGAAACACGATGAGCTCATTCATTCTCCTGCCCCTTTCCTTTTTAACAAAAAATACCAAGAGAGATTTTTTTCCATTTTGTCTTGAAATAACACTCTTGAAATCTGTGCTATAATTAAAAGAAGCAGCATTTTTCTGGTAATGGGAATCATGGGAGTGTTCTCAGACCAATTTGTTTCTCTGCTCAAGTTTACCATAAGAGCTGTTTTTGGTACGGGGACTCTCAAGGGAAATCAAGAGAACCTCAGAAACTTGCTCAGAGTTTCCAGGTTAAGTGGAATGGGAAGGCTGTGACAAGTGGCTTTGCCGCTTGCAATCTGATGAGCAGCCTGAACCCCCAAAACCAGAAGCATCTTCCCCATCTATCTGCTAATTGGCGCCTCCCATCTTATTTCAACTCAGCCCATCAAAAAATCAGAACCTTGAATACTCTATTTCATGAAGACGTTAACATTGTAATTCTAAAATTTCTACTTCTCAGATCACTCTGTCCATAAAAGATTTTTTCCTTTTGAGAACTGTTGCAGGATATTTTATCATAGCACTCATATAGCAATTTTCACTTTTTGCATTTTAATACTTTTTAGTAAGGCATTTTAGTACTTTTTTCCTCCCACATTTTAATGATAATTAAGACATTTGTCCAAAAGAAACACAGAATCATCATCTTGACAAATTAGCTATTTTATTTCTCATCCTTATCTATATGTATTTAGAATCTTATTGTTGTTGTTGTTAATATTGATATCTTTTAATTTCTTCTTACCTCTTTCAGTGCCCTAAAGAGCCTGGTTTTGAACAGAGTTAGTATTCAATAGATGTTTACTGACAAATATTTATTGAGCTCCTACTATATGCTAGGCAGTGTTCTGGGTTATGGGAGACAATGATAAATGAGACATAAATTCTGCCTCAAGTAGCTTATATTCTAAGAGTGGGGCAAGGGAGATAGATAATAAGATGTAAAGATACATGTTAGATAGTGACATAAGGGTGGGGAGTTGACACTTGAATGGTAAGAAGGATGCCGTTGTGTGAAGACGCAGGGGAAGAATGTTCCAAGCAGGAAAACAGCGATTGCTGAAGGTGCAGGTTTGGTGAGTTCCAGATCACCACAAAGGCCATTGTGCCAAAGGAAATAGAAAGAGAAGTAAGGAAAGAGATAAGGTGGGAGAAGATAATGCGGAACTTCAGAGTCCTCACAGATGATATTAAAGAACTTATCGAAGAAGCCATAGAAAGTTACTAAGCAGAGGTGTGGTAAGATATAATTTCTGCTTTGATTATCCCAGTTACTGTGTAACAGATATATAGAAAGGTAAGAGGAGGAAATTCTGGGGGAAAGATAAGAGTTTGATCTTAAACTAGGACTATAGCAGGGGAAATGCTGAGAAATGCTTAGACTCTGAGTATGTTTTGGAGGTAAAGGTAACAGGGTTACTCATGGATTCAATGTGTGCTGTTGAGGAAGAAATGGAATAAAGGAAGAATCCTAGGCATCCAAATGGATTGTGGTATCATTTGTCATGATAGACCAGGTTTTATGATATCCATTCATTCATTCAAACATTTATTAAGTGATTATTTTGTGTCAGACACTATACTCGACAGTATAGACAGGGAGAATATCCCACAGAATTCTAATCTAACAGGAAGTGATAAGGGCTGGCATTAAGGCAGAGCAAGAAGGATGAAGAGAAAATGACAAATTTAAGAAATATGTGGGAGGTGGAACTGTCAGAATATGGCACCTGATGTTGAGAGTGAGAAAGATTCTGGGATGATTTGAAAATTTCTAATGCAAGTGGGTTGATAGCAATGCCATTAACAAAGGTAGGGAATGCATGATAAGAAATTACTTTGTGGAGAAAGTCCTTTTTACATTAGTATAGCAGGTATTGATTACTGATCACTTGCTATATACTAGGCACTGTGCTTAATGCTTAACACAAACAGCCTCATTCAATCATCAAACTTATATTAATGAGACTATTATTATTTCTGTTTTCATGGAAGAATAATGTGGGGCTTGTAGAGGTTAAATAATTTGTTCACTGCCACATATGTAGGAATTAAGAAAGCCGGACTTTGAATCCATGATACCAGTATTTGTAGATGTAGGGCTTGAGTTGCCATAGACATTGAATTAGGAGCATTCAGGAGATTTATAAACATGGATTTAGAACTTGGAATGGGACCTGGAAGTATATGTTTGAGAATTATTGGCATAAAAGTGATGGTTTGATTACACACTCTGTATTGGCTTTCTTCTCTTTCCTATCTTACTTTTTTCCATGCCTCATGTGTTTCCTGGGATTTTCTAAATAAGCTACTTGAACTTGAATCTTTTTCCCCAAATCTGATTCTGAGGGAACCCAAACCCAGAGAGAAACTGATTAAGAAGTAAATAGAAGGTAAGGAAGAAAGAGCAACAAACTCTTAGGAGCATGGGAGTAAGCACAAGAGAATGAAGGAGAATGCTTTTTAAGAAAGGAAAACAACCATGCTCATATGCTGGGAGGAAAGAGTTAATAGAAAGGGAAACATTGAAGAGGTCCTGGTTTAAAATCTCTATTATTTTCTATAAGGTTAAGGGGGAGTTATCTGCTCAGAGGGAGGTGTGAGAGAGAGAAGGTGTCATGAAGTTTAAGATGGTTGGTGAAGGGTTGAAGACCACAGATTTTTGGTGTTATCAGTCCAAGTGATTAAATGTGTGTGTGTGTGTGTGTGTGTGTGTGTTTTTACATGAAAACTCAGCGATCTGAAAGTAGAATTGGAAAAGATGACTGGAATAAGAAGAGACTGGGTTAAAACTTTCATGGCTGACTTATTTGAATAATCTAAGAGTCCAAGGTAAATACAATAGTGACGCGGTGAAAGTGCTAACAGCTCAGCTATCCTCTAGATCTTGCTGACCTGGTTATAGACCACTTGACGGAGGCTTCCATTCCCCAGCCATCTCTGCTTTGTCTTCTTAAATCTTCTTTGCCTTACTAATTTCTTTCCTACAACTGTCCTGACCCTGAGACTTCATGAATATTCTTTTTGGCTTCTTTTTTCAGTAAAATATAAGGAGTTATGGAGTTGGAGTTATAAGGAGTTACTGAGTTGAGCAGTTTTTAAAGCTATAAACGTTTTTGCATGTAAAGAAACTGAGTCCTAGAGAGGTATCATCTGCCAAGGTTATAAAACAAGTTAGTGAGAAAGCCAAGTGACTGTTTTTTCCACTATACTCAGGTATCTACCATAAAGATAGGGACAAAGAGGCAAAAGCAGAGAGGGAAATGTGGATGAAGAAAGTGTAGAGACTTTGACCTTTTAAACAAAAACTATTACGGAATTTCCATTACTTTTTCCTTAATTCTTGCTAAGCATTTTTATTTCCACAATTTATTATTTTTTCTTTTTTTACATAAGGATCAAATATAGTGATCTAACAAGTTGTTTCTCTTACGGGGACCATTATCACATTGTTTTTCAAGGAATGACTTTCCTTCAGCTAAAAAGGATGGAGTGAGGTGGTGGATGAGATCAGATCACCAAGGTCAGCTGAAGAGTCTGGTACCTACGACTGAGGATCCCTCCCACTCCAGAGGGGAGCACCTCTGCACCCATCTCTACCCCAGGAGGTCCACAGAGCAAAAGATCAGGCAAGCTAATTAACTGAGATCTCTCCCTTTGGCCATGGAAATCATTAATCATAAAGCCACCACATGGCAACTGGTTTTTTAATGATGATTTTAATTTGCATACTAAGCACACAGTCTCAAGAATGTTACATTGGGTAGAATTTGTGAGCCATGCCTAGGCAGGTTATTTCAAAGTTAATTGTACTATAGTATTCTTTTTCTGAAAAGTTGATCTTTCTTTTTGACAACTTCATTTTATAAATACCATCATTGGGCTGTCATTTGCTTGATGCTGGGTAAATTAATCCCAACCAAGCATTTATTAGTTTTAATAAAAGAGAAAAAAACATAGGCAGATTGGTTTTAAAATTGTAATAGTTGTAAAATCCTCTGGATTTTAGAATGAGAAGGGACTTTAGATATTATCTACTCCAAGTGATTTGCAAATAAAATTCAAATCTAGAGATGTTAAGTGACTTTCCAGAGGTCACAGACATTTGACTAGAGGAGCCAACCTGGATCCAAAATCTGGTATTTTTCCTTAAAACTATTAATGAAATTAGATACATTAAGATACCATAGTGTTTCAAAACGATGCACTGTTTTTTCCAGAATCCATTAAATCCTACATAGTTGAGTGTTCCTGCGTTCCAAATTAGACAGCTTGGCTCACAAGCGTTATTGCTGTCAAAAGCCATATCATCTCAAGCTAATTTTCTTAATTTGAAAAGCAAAATCCATTTACTTGTTTTTCATTAAGTAATAATACTTGTCTTGAGGTAATGTGGCCAAAAAATGGCAGTCATGAAAAGAAACAGCTTAATTGTACTCAGGAGAATACTTAAAAGAAACAATTATATTTGAAAGATTTCAGAATGTAATGTATAGGGAATAAAGTGGTCTTAATAATAATAAGGGACGAGATATTTGAAGTGATTTACAGCTTTACAGGTTATTCTACATCTGCCCTCATGTAGTCCTTATGATGAAGTATTCAATGATTGTTACTGTCTTTTATAAATTAGGACACAAGATTGTTATGTGATTTTTTCCAAGTTACACAGCTTGTTGGTGGCTGGCTTAGATTAGATCCTAGGCTCTGGGTCTTGGAATTTCCTCTATACCACACTAATGGCCCTGTATGGAACCATGTGTGATAGGTCACTCTGTGTTCTTGCTGGACACTGGCTGACTGACCAGATGCTCACCCAGTGAGTGTAAAGGGCAGCACTGATTCTTCAATTAAGGTCCTGTCTCTGGGAGAACCGGGACAGGAAGCATTGCTTCTTGCTTCATCAGAATCTTCTGACTCCAGCGTGGACCCTGTGGGGTCTTTGATTTACTGAACCTCCTGCCCTACCCACCACAGGACCACGTCCACCAAGGGGTTCCACACACCTCTTTGGAAAATGCCCTTTCTCCACACTCTGTGGACAACACCAGTAGGGCTGAGAACACGGTCATTCAGGATGTACAGAGGGTGGACTAAAACCTTTTAAAAATAGGCACCCAGCATTAGAAAATAAGAAGAGAGGAGGATGGAAACAGAAAGATGCACATAGCCATGAAGGCCTCAGCTTGAGAAGCTCTGGAGTAAGAGAGGAGAGAGCTGAGGCAAAGTTTTATACTCCAGAGGGAGCCCACTTCTGTGCCCTGGGACACTCCTTCGTGTCTTTACCAATATAGGAGGTAAAGTTTTAAAATTCTGTTCTTACTCTCCATCCCAGGCACTCAAAAGAAGAGAGCTCACTCCAATCTTCTGTAGTCTAGTCAACTTAGGCCAATTCCAAGAGCCTTCAAACTGTGGTACTTAACCCAATTGCTTCTGTTAGTGCTTCACCATATTTTTAAAACCCGATCACACTCAACCTTCTCTCTAACTGGGTTGGTTTCATCAAGACAAAAAGGAAGGAGGTAATGAAATTAGAATAATCTTTGCAATATTCACCTTTGTTTTCATGGAATATTCTCCTATGTACACTACCATACATTCCAGTGTTGTCCCCATGTAATTATCAGTAATATCTTTTCTTACTCTCAAAGTGTCCCTGTTTGGGACAATACAATATTTGGTCATCATAGTCATGCTTTGTAAAATGAGCTTGCAATTATATAACTTATATTGGTTTTCCTATGCCATACCTTCAATCAAAAAAATATATTGAGTACTTTCTACATACAAAATATCATTGTAGAAGGTTTGAGGAATGCTAAGGGGGATATATGGTTCTGTTGTCCAGAAGTTCATCATCATGATGTAAAGATAGATAATTAAAAAAAGCACTGCTATAAGATATGTGATTTATAAAAGAGATTTCAATATTGTGCTGTGGGGCAATAAGGAAGTGAGTTGGTCTTTGGAATTGGGGAATTTTAAAGGATAAGACTTGAGGAAGCACTCCAGGCAGAGAGAAAAGTAATAATAATAACACTAATAACAGAAACAATAGCAGCTATAATTTATTAATGCCTACTATTTTCCAGGGACTGTGCAAGATGATTTAGAGATAATATTGGCAAACATATACAATTTAATAAAATCTAATCAAAACTTAATTTCTAATAAGGCTAAGATAGATTATTAATATTAGAATCTAAGAAGAGCATATGACTAGGAAGGTTGGACAATGTCTTGGTATGGAGTCCTTGAAGAGTTGAGATTTCAATCTACAGGCAGCAGAAGCCATCTGGGGTTTTGACTTGAGGTGGGAATATGACCAGATGGCAGTGGTGGAAGTTTGGTGAGAAGAGACAGAGGTAGGAGACTTTCTAGGAGGCTGTGGTAACGGTGCAGATACAATGAGCAATTGAAGGAGGTGAGGGACAATGGAAACTGGGGGACAATTGAGACCATTAGCAGAAATGATATGAATGTGATTTTTCAATTTGATAAGATATGAGATTTTCTCGTTTGCATGTAAACTCTACTAAATTTCTTATTTTTAGGATAAATTGGCAGTGTGTATGGGAGAATTGGTTGTTGTATTTGAAATTAATCTGCATTTTTCGCCTTTCCCTTTTCACTACTGTTTAGCCCATTGCGTTTTAAATTACCTTTAGCTCATTAGAAAATTTCAGTAACTTTTTAGAAAAGAAAGGTATCTATTTGTTAATTTTTTATCTCCCATTTTGTTAAAAATTATTTCCAAGCTATGTGCAATAAATGAAATTGGGGAATAAATTGTCAAAATGGATTTGCTCACTGGGAAATTAAAAAAATAAAATAAATACAGAGAAAAAAGAATCTGACTTAAGAGTGACCCTGTAAGATGATATTAATAATCATCATCATTAGAAAATTCATTTTGAAATGTTTTCCTAGCTTTGGTGTTGGCTTGTGATAACCCACTCATATTCTTTCAACTGGTTCCCTGATTAGGATGTAACTATGATCAAACCCCCATATAAAACTCCTTATTTCAATATCATTAGCAATATCTGTAAATCAACAAAAACTAGGGGCTCAGGTGAAATAAGTTCAAGCTCAAGAATGACAAAAAGTGAGCTATATTAATTATTTTAAGTCATTAGGGTATCATTTATTCTATTAATGCTGAAATAGATTTTTTTTCTAGGAGTTTGTCTCTGGTTTAAGCTAAATGTTGGACTTATCAAAACATATATTCTGTCTTAAAATCATTAAGTACAAATTTGAAGGTGACATCCAAGTTCATGCCAGTAGAGCAGTCACTTACATTCTGTGCTTTCAGAAAAGAAGTTACAACTTAATACAAAGTGTTCTTGAAGAATGTCTCCAATTTCCTATATTAGCTGCAAATAAGATTCTAAGCGCTAATAATTTATGATGAGCCCCTGTGAATTATGGGTTTGTCTCAAATTGAAAATAGATCCCTAAATCATTTCATTTAAAAGTAGATATTTCCTACCACACTGAATCAAAATGTATTATCTGTCACTTTGAGGATCATTTAACATTTTCTACAAAGTTCACACTAATTGGGCCATCTCTGGAACATTGTTCACCTAGAAGTGCCCACACGAGGACCTTTTCTATGCTTTCTCTTTCACTCGTGGCTCATGCTTCACTCTTAATTCTATTGTCATTGGTCCTCACCAGAAACAACAAAGTGTGATGGTTATAGTGAAAAGAAAATGATTTAGACATCTGGAATACATTTGACTAATATCTCCGAGGAATGAGAATTTCAGAGGAGTCTTTATTCTCATGAAATTGTTCTTATTTGTCTTTGTAATTTAACAGTGGCAAAAAAGAGAGAATTCATTCAAATTTTTATGGTATTTTAGGCTTCACAAACATTATTATTATTATTATTATTTTTTTGAGACAGAGTCTCACTCTGTTGCCTGGGCTAGAGTGCCGTGGTGTCAGCCTAGCTCACAGCAACCTCAAACTCCTGGGCTCAAGCGATCCTTCTGCCTCAGCCTCCCGAGTAGCTGGGACTACAGGCATGCGCCACCATGACCAGCTAATTTTTTCTATATATTTTTAGCTGTCCAATTAATTTCTTTCTATTTTTGGTAGAGACGGGGTCTCGCTCTTGCTCAGGCTGATTTCGACCTCCTGAGCTCAAACAATCCACCCGCCTCGGCCTCCCAGTGCTAGGATTACAGGCGTGAGCCACCACGCCCGGCCTTCACAAACATTATTTCCCTTGATCTTTAAAAGAAACCTGTAAGGGAAGTATTAGTGTTATATCTATTTAAACATGAGCAAACCGAAACTCAGAAAGATAAAAATCATATTAATATAAGGAGGTTGGGAGCTGGGATTTGCACGTTGGTCTCACTCTATATCTAGGGCACTTGCATCCCAAGTAAATATTTATTCCAATACCAAGAAATAACAGGAGATTAGCATATGTATCATCTTCTGGACTTCTCTGCCAAATGAACATTATACAAAAAGAGGAAGAATCCTCACTTTGTTAGTGACTGCTGATGGTTCCAGCATGTATTGGCAACCCTGGTATTACGCTTAGCACAAATAGTGAGGTCCGCACCTCGGCAGAGCCATGGTGTTCATGGGGGTGGCTCATTTATACGAGTCCCGCTGCAGAGGCTCATGTCATAGTATTTGAGATGAGTGAGATGGTGTAAACAGAGCCCATCTTCTCCCTAGGGTTCACATGCTGCCCAGGAATTTGAGTCATGTCATGTTCAAGTACTAACCGTCATGACTAAGGCAGAACCTTTACTCCCTTCCAGCTTCTAGGTCAATCTCTCAGTTGAGCAAACCGTACCCAAATCCTCCTTTCTTTTGATGGGACATCCACACCTTCCTGGCAATTTGGATTCCATCAGGTCATCTATTCTGGGAGGCGTGATGTAAATGCCTCAGTCAGCTGATGGAAATATACAGACAAGAGAAGTGCAGTTCAGCTAGCCTGACCCACCAGCCATATCTAATTTCTAGTTTTGGCTCAATCAGGACACCCTTGACATTTAGAGGCAGCAATAACAAATAATACTAAATGAAGGATCTGATACAGAGGACAATGTACACTGTTTTTAAAATCTGTACAAGATTCATAAATTTGCTTTAGAGCTTGTGCCCAGATTTAAGTGATGAATTTTTTGTAGAGCAGGTAGGAATTTGGAGCCAGCAAGAGTCAAATATTTGCCTTTCACAAGTTTGTGGGGAAAAATATGCCCCATCCCCTCAACAAACCCCAAAACAAAACTCTGCTTACTTTCCTAAGAGTAATTCAAGAACATAAATAGAATTTTATGTTTCCTACTATCTCCAACCTAGGTTATCTAAGTCTTAACACATAATAGGTACTGAACGCCCATTTCTTATATAAATGAATTAATATTTTTCTTACTATGGATGTCTTTATTTTCTCAAATTTACTGACTTACTGAAGCAAAGAAAACTGAAGTAAAGAAATTTTAATGTATTTCCTCACCTCAAATTAATTTGACATAACTTTGCGATATAAAGGACTTTTGGGATTGGAGTCCATCGTTGACAATGATGCTACCTCCTGACACAGTGTGTCAAATTGTAGCCTAGTTCTGTTGCATATTGGTTGTAGAAACATCTAGCTGTTTATTAAAATTGGTGTTCCCTCTTCCTTAGTAGAGAGTCATGGTTGGGAAGCAGCTTCCCAGCTGATGGTTACTCTACCCACCCCTTGCGTATGGGTTGAGCCATAAGAAAAGATATTGTCAAATGGGAAGGGACTAGATGTACTTCCACATAAGGCTGTCAGGAAGAAAATATGTCTTCTGCACCTGAGAGGACAGTGGACCTTTGTAATGGAATAAATCTGAGTCCTTGAATCATTTTGTAGAAGGCTGCCCTCCAGCCTGGAACATACATAATAGATGAATATAGAATAACCTTAAATCGTGTTAAGCCACTGAACTTTTGGGATTTATTTGTTAAACAGATAAAGTTACCTAATTAGGTATATATTTGTAAACAATTTAACCAAAAATAGAAAAAAGAAAAAAAATGCAACAATTTCAGGGCTCCTTGTGTGTGGTGGTAAAGGGATTCTGGATACAGCAGGGAGAATATAAAGAGGTCGGGGAAGAGGGATAGGAGGAATTTGTGAGGTACCTAAAGGAATCTCTCAAAGCTGGGAAAGAATGGAAGAAAAATAAGTTAACTCAAAAATATGTGTGAATTACTAAGTAAGAACTTATCTCTCCACAGATCTTTACTATTGATAAAACATAATGGTACGCATAGCGTGGACATGGCCACTAGATATTGTTTTTTCATCAAAGGTGTTTAATGTAAGTCTTCAGGGACTTTTTTTTTCCTCCAAAAGGAAATATATTTTAATTTTAAAGAAATTGCAAAAATATTATTCTCTGTGTAATTTTTTATCTGATTTTAAATTCAGCTATTCTATGAAGTGAATATTATCTATTACTGGGCTGTATGTTAATTGATAGTCTGCATATATGACTTATAGTGTAAATAGCCATGTTAGTTATTCCTTTGTCCAATAGATGTTCATTCCTAGATTCCTTCCAAAGGATATTATTAATATTAATTTATTAATTTTTTCTTGCTAGGAAAACACAAGGCCTGCCTTGTAAAGCTATGATATACAATATTACAAAAGGTCTCCCAGATGCCACTTCAAAGACCCAATCATTTCCATGGGACAAACACTCTCATTTACATGTGACAGTAATACCTGTTTATGGTCCTGAATAAATTCTTCCTGCCAACTTTACTTGTGATAGAACCATCATTTCTCCCTCATTGACCCAATACGGTCAGAACTAGTTTGGTGAAAATATATTTTAAAATGATGGCTGCAAATTTTAGTAATAAACTAACACTCCTCAGATTTTTGCTGAAGTTTAAAAATATGTATCTTTGATTTTGCTTTTCCTCAAATTACAATAGTTCCTGAGGCCTAACAAATGTGGTATTGTGTGCTGAATGTGAGCTGAGTTGTAGAAAGTTGCTGGCAATTCACTTCTTAAAATACTATACATTATTTTCTATTTCTAGAGTATTGAGTGAGCCTAAATCCTTTTCATTCATCTTGCTGTTAGCTAGAGGGTAATACAGGGTTATATTACTAAGTTTAAAATAACAGGGTCAGCACACAGAGTGGAATCAATGTTGTTGAATGTAAAGAATAATACACATATTTAACTTGAAGGTGATGACTTTCATTTTTGTTTTGCCAGCAACGTTATTTTATTATCATTCAATTATTGGCACATTCATTTTTAATTTCAATCACATAGTGATTAATTTCAATCACATAGTGATTCATTTGGTAACTTTGAGATACATGTGTTATATCATCTAGAATAGTGCTTAATAAAAAATAGATTCCCACCCAGGAGACTCTAAGTTGTCCTCCAGTTGTCCAATTCAGCTGGAATATTTCCATCGAACGGACAACTCACTGTCTCACAAGGCAACGGTATGCTGGATGTGGTCTGAGCAGTATTTTGGACTTCAAGCAGTAATTC
>CAUYSK010000465.1:0-68502 GCA_963575035.1 Avahi laniger | reverse complement strand
ATGAAATAGATTATCTTGGAGATAGGATCCAACAGAAAATTCACTTGTTTCACAAATACTTTATATACATAGCCTGAAGGTAATTTTATACAATATTTTAAATAATTTGTGCATGAAATAGTTTTGAGTGTGTTTTAACTGTGACCTGTCATATGAGGTCAGGCGCAGAATTTTCCACTTGTGGTGTTGTATCAGCACTAAAGAAGTTTTGGATTTTGGAGCATTTCGGATTTCAAATTTCCCGATTAAGGATGTTGAACATGCATAGTAATTACCTTCTTGTCCTCACAAGCTAAATATTAGAAATAATTCATTAGTTCATGTGTACCTGAGTGAAGGGGTTTATACAGTTTCACCTCCTTTTTCTTTTAAAAGAAGGGCTGGGATTATTCTAAATATTCTTGATTATGCTCTCTGCATCTGGTCTTTTCTCCCATGACACAACCTTTCATATTAGACTCTGATTCATGGGTCTAAAAGGGATCTCATTTCCTTATACTCTGCGGTCCAAACTCCTTACGGCAGGGACGCTACCCACCTGCTGTCACAGTGACCATTATTTCTCCTGGAGACCTGCTGCACACCTTCCATACTAATCGAGCTGGACTTTTGAGGTCCCACTTGTTTACCAAGTTCCTCCCCTCCATCCCTATGCCTTTTCTTATTATATTTGCCCTCCCACCTTGAAAGGATTTGAGTTTATGCACCAAATAGCAATTTTCTAACATAAGGATTAAATCCCAGAATCTTACCACAAGTTAAAGATTGGATGAGTTTGGGGGATATATAGAAGTAATAGAATCTTACAGTTTTGTACCCTTACTCTTTTCAAAGTAGGATTGGGATTACAGGATTCTTAATAGGTTTCTGAACATCCAGTCTTTTCTGCCATGATTCCTCCTGTAAACTTACAGGTTAATTTCTGTAAAACAAATCCCTTTTTCATAGTGTGTTCTGAGTGAGAATATATTAATACATTTAGTGTTGAGATGCACAGTGTAATTTTATAGAAGTTTAGGGATGGGAGAAACCAGAAAAATTAAGTAGTGTACTCAAGGTCACTCAACAACACGGGCTAGAGCTGTGAGGAAGGGACCGAAGAAAATGTTATATTTGGTGTGGACACAGTGAAAGTCAGCTTTAGGTCTGACAACACCTTTCTGGTGGTTCTGGTTGGGTTTGTTTCCTCTAAAGAGGGGAAAGACAGACAGACTGGAATCAGTACTTACAGAGTACGTATTTAATATAAAGTTCAGGAACTGTCAGATACTCACACACTCAGTGTGGGGACATTAGGTCCTACATTCCTAGATAAGACCCAGTGAGAGCCACCGGGTCACATATGATTTGGAGCTTGATACATACCTACTGATGACAGGACAAGCGATAAGCTTACTTATCCAAGAAAGCCACTGCCTAGAGTCCCTTATTCACCAGGACAACAAAACTTTGTTAAACCAAACAGAAATGAAGTTATGTGAGTCATTTTTTCCTACCAGGATACTACTTTATAAATGAATGTGACAGTACATTTTAAGATTCCATCCATTTGACTCTGAGCTTTCTCTTTTAGGTATAATTTTAGCAGTTGTGTTTATCCGCATGAAGAAAAATAAAGGCAAAAATAATGTTCCAAGTGCTCAAGCATCTGAAACCAAACCTCTGAGAAGCTGAATTTGAAAAGGAATGTTTGAGTTTATATACCAAGTGCTATTTCAATAACAATTGTCTAATCCTATGTTACTTTTCATCCGACATGTGC
Source organism: Avahi laniger (assembly GCA_963575035.1). Classification (NCBI taxonomy): domain Eukaryota; kingdom Metazoa; phylum Chordata; class Mammalia; order Primates; family Indriidae; genus Avahi; species Avahi laniger. The sequence continues at coordinate 66,740 of CAUYSK010000465.1, read as the reverse complement.
ACTATAACTTCTTACGGATGTTCCCCCTTGCCCTTTAATATTTTACTCCTCTTAGTTCGTGTGCTATAGATATTAGAGATGTTTTTTCATTTTCCCATGACATTTTTCCTCTCTGCAAAACCCTTAGCTACTTATCTAAACCCAAAAATACATGTGTTTTTCCTTTTCGGGGAAAGAGGGGCTGATTAAATATTCCGTACACTTTTTTCCTTCATCAAGAAGGGATAGCAGTTGTCTACCACAGAACTTCCTGGATTCCATTTATGCTTTTTCCAGTTCTATCCTGTGTCCCTTCATCCATGTCTCCCTTAGTATGTCACTGAATTTAGAACACTTGTCAGAGAAAAGAACAAAGTGGGGTTTCAGGAAAAGAATAAAAGAACAGCCTTGTCCTTCAATATGAACAGAAACGCTTCTGTATCACTAACCTTGAATCAACGTGGCACGTGCTGCTCTGTGGTCGAGGCTCTTAGCCTGGGAACGGCACAGACCCAGGGGAGCTGCTCAGATGCAGTCGCCTGTGTCCGCAGAGGCCACCTTCATCATCCTCGGTGCGGGAAACAACCAGCTGACCGGGCTTACTCAGCACCTGCCATGCTTACATGCTGCGCATGTTTTATTTGTATATTAATAAAGTTTGGGTTATTATATATTTAACGTGTGGAGGAAAATAAGCATGAAAGGAGTAGTGACCAAAATCAAGAATAAATATTGGTTGTGGTTGCTTTTGTTTCACTGATCTCTTTGGCTTTGCTTCCTAGTTCTTTTTTTTTTTTTCCTTGTGTTTTTACGTTTTTTTAAATTTTTTTATTTCAGAATATTACGGATACAGATGTTTAGGTTACACATATTGCCTTTGCCCTGCCTCCGAGTCAGAGCTACAAGCATGACTGCTTTCCTGGTTCTTTTCATTTGCTGAGAGGAAGAACTAGTTAACAATGGTTAATCCACTGTTTATTAAAATTGCCTCCCATGTGGAATTAGGCCAAGAGTAGGAGTCTACAAAAAATATAAACTCACTGCTCACATGATTGTGGGTTGAGGTGTTCCAGGTAGGTACCTCAGGAATTTTTAAAATTTAAATAAGAGAACCTTGGAGATTTTAAAGCATTCCCAGGCCTGAAGCACTGTCATCGGGCTCCTGAGTTGAGCCTTGGGAGCATTCAACATTACACAACACCTCAGAAATTTTAACCGTGAACAAGAACTCAACTATGAAAGGATGCTCGTACAACGGCTGCTGAAGCAGGCCACGAGCTTGTGTTTTTCGTAAATCGTTTTTGTGATCATCTGTTATTTTTCTTAAAAAGCAAAAAAGTAAAATACCTAAACTGTTTTAAGACTTCAGGATTGCTTTCTTGTATACTATTAGACTGTGGCTTCAAACTATTTTTTTCGCATGGGGCTCTTCAGAATCCTCACAATAGCGAAGGTTCTCTTCTGTCTTACCTCATGTTAAAAGACCAAACAAAAAACTCCAAAAGCACCAAAAGCAAACTTACTTCACAAATTATACTCCAAGCTGAGGAATAGCACAACTTTATCAACAGCTCTTTAGGTATTTTACCTGTGTGTTTTTAACTAAGGAATGCCTGTGATGTGACATTTAGGTCACTTAAAATTGCATTATTGCTTGCCCTGCTTATTTTCTGGAAATTGTATCTTCACTAAAAGACTGAGGCAGTCCTGAAGCAGGTCTGCTGAGATAGGCTCGGGGATCTCTCCTGCTTCAACTCCATGTTATCCTCTCTGGACCAACTGGTGTTACCTGATAATAGGCTGATCACACGGAACTTTCCCATCGCGGCCCATTGCTTAGCACTCGAATTGCTCACGCTGTTTCTTCCGTGAGCAGGTCCTCACTCTCAACCCTCTTACCCTTCCATGACCAGAGCCTACCCATTCTTAAAGACCAGTTTAAATACTGGTCCCTCTGGGAAGCCTCTGATTTTCTACAGGAGAACAGGCCACTGCCTCATCTTAACTTCCACACTTTAGTGAGGAAAATGGTTTCCTCAGCCAGGGTGCATTCGATCTTCTTATAAGAATGTTGAATTTCCCAGTGGGAAGCCCCTATCCAATCTATATAGTTTGGGTAGGACCAACTCTGTTTTTCTCCAACCCTTCAGCTCTCGAGTTGGCTACTACATCTCAGTGAGTTTCACTGCCAGAATTTTAGTTGCGATTTTGAGAAAAGAGCTCTCTTTATGTGGAATTTGCTAAACTGGTAGGAAGTAAGCTGAGCATTCTGGTTACCATAAGAGATGAGCCTTGCCCAGAATAAGAACCACATAAAGTCAGGAGGTGAGAACATTTTGAAGATGTTGAGTACCTAGATCGAGCTATGTCTGAAGGCAACCTTGTCCTAGACTTTTCCATCCTATGAGTTAATACTTTTTTTTTTTTTTTTGCTTACAACGCAGTAAATTTCTTCCCCTTGCAACCAAAAGAATAGATATTTGTACTTTGCATGTGGCTTTTCTTATGGTCCATTAGTGCCTGTTCTGTTTCCCCAACTAGTCTGGGACCTCTCAGAATCTCTTGATGTCACTTGTGTGAGCAAAAGTTCTGGCTCATAGTGGCTCCTTCATAATTATTTGAAGAATAAATAAATGAAGTAGCTGACTCATTTTGGCCACTTAAGCTATTGTCATGTAAGTGCCACACATTTGACAAAGCTTGAACTAGAGGAAAAGGTAACACTCATCCTGTGTGTTCACTTACAGTCTCCTCAAACACCCCTTAAACTCCTCCTCAGCACCCTCCTTTTCCCTATACATGAACCCTGGTGTTCTGTTCAAACATCCTCAGAGCAGTAGTAGTGGTGAATGAGACCTGGGGATGACAAAGCTCCCAAGAATGTCTGGATGGCTAAGAAATAGTTGTGAGATGAAGAGGGTCTCAGGCTGGGAGGGGATGCAGGCGGAGACTCTTGTGAGCAGCTACGTAGACAGTCTCAGGGGCTTCTACAGAGCAGTAAATTAAGAGTAGAGACATGGAGGTATTGATCCAGGGTATCAATAATCCACATGCAGAAAGTGGAGATTACCTTCCACGTATCTAGCACAAGAAGAGAAGGGTTTGCTTCCAGGGTTCTTTGTGAGGCTATACTCATCATGGGAGCTTGGCAAACTTAGAAAAGATATGCTGTCTTACAATATCGACTTTGAAAAACCATTTTAACAATTTTCAAGTGCACAGTGGCATTAAGTACAGTCACACTGTCGTGCAACTGTCACCACCATCCGTCTCCAGGACTTCATCCTTACAAAGCAAACTCTGCACCCACTAAACACTAACCCCCACTCCTCTTCCCCCAGTCCCCAGGAACACTATTCTGACTTTCTGTCTCTATGAATTTGATTCTTCTAGATATCACATGTAAATGGAATTATATACTATTTGTCCAAAATATCAATATTTTAAAGGTTTTAAAATAGTAACAAAAGAAGTAGCATTCAAACCTAAAAAGTAACCTCCAGAAGACTACCTCAAAATTATTTTTGATTTTTGCATGTATTCATATCATACATTATACACACATAAATGCACATGTTGCACATGTGTGAAGATATCCTACCCACACACGTATACACAACGCACTTGTGTTCCCCAAACACCATACACACTCATATCCCAATTTTATCCTGATGAAAACCTGTCTTGTTCTTGCTGAGCCCAAAGGAGCATGTTCAGGTGTTGGCTGAGCAGCCGTCTAGTACAGGGGCTCTCAATGGATGCCTATTAGAATCACCTGAAAGAACCTTCATGAATACGCATTCCAGGGCTCCACCCTCAATTGAATTAGCATGCTTGGGCACAGGCCCCGGCCTTAGTATTTTTTATAAGAATCTCCCCAGGTGATTGTAATATGCAACCAGAAGTGCAAATCTTTGGTCCCTGGAAAACCAAGTTAGTACCAGGCTGGTGTGGAACGATTCTTTTTAGAGTCTGATAAGGACTGAATTGTGTCCCCCCAAACTCCTGTGTTGAACCCTGAGCCCTAATATGACTGTATTTGGAGATACGGCTTTGAGGAGGTCACCAGAGTAGGGTCCTAATCTGACAGAACTGGTGTCCATAGAGGCAGAGGCAGACACCAGAGCATACTCACTTCACATATGCATGGAGGAACAGCCACGTGAGGACACAGCAAGGAGGTGGCTGTCTGCAAACCAGGAAAAGAGGCCTCCCAGAAATGACCCTGATGGACATTGATCCAGGACTTGTAACCTCTAGAACTGTGAGAAATAAATGTCTGTTAAGCCATCCACACCATGGTATTTGATTTTGGCAGCCTGAGCTGACTTACACAAAGACAGAATCAGGATCCTTCCTCAGAACAGCATTGGCTTCCCTATCTCCTCAACCTCTGGGGCTCTTTTAACCCTAACCTGCCCAGACCCTTCACAGATGTCCACTCAGACTGTGACCCGGAACTCGGGAAAGCAAGAGGCTCTGCTGTTAGGAAAGCCATGCCTTAGGTGAAGAGATCCTTCAACTAAGAGCAGCGTGGGTCACTCTGCCACCACATCAGAACCTATGAACCTCAACCATGTAGCCAAGAAGGAAAAGGTGGTCCTTGCCTGCAGGAAAGCAGCCCTCCTTTGTAGGCCAGAGCTGAGCGATGAGCGGCAATGCCTCACTTTTCATCGTGGTTGCAGCTTTCAAAAATACATGTAAAATATACGCTTACGTAAAGTGACTCTTGTGCATGTGCTTGAAGAAATGGCAATATAAAATAATATTGATGATGTAAAAACAAAGACTATTTTTATAATACCATTACTCCCCATTTTATTGATTTTCCATGTTTGTATTTTTACATATCAGCATGATACAAGCTCCATTCAACATTGCAAAACGATTTCCTGAGCATCTGCTATGTGTTAGTCATTTGCAAGCCATCTGGGCCCTTAAGACAAAGGGGACGGCCTACAGAGATGACAGGCAGTTCTGAAGGGCAAGGGCTGCCCTGGAATCCAGGGGCAATAACACCGACAACGGCTAAAACACAAGTCAGACTCGAGGGCTCCATGTGTTATTTGTCTCCAAATAGTCAATGGTTTCTTTGGCCAGAAACCAAAGCCCCTTTTTTTCCACGTGTTCCTTGTCCTGGGAGAGCTGGCCACGTGGGCAACGTGGCAGAAAGGTGGAGGGAAGGGGTGGTTTATGGAAGCAAGCGTCCCTCTGATGGAGGGAAAGCATTTCCATTTTTCCATTGCAACAGTTGGGTGGATGTGGATGTGTAAGTCAGAACTCGAAGGCTACATTTGGAAGAAGAGGAGGGTGTGCACACGGGAGGTAGGAATAAAAATAGCACATGTGTTTACCCAGCGATTTTAGTTTCTTTCTTGGATTAAGCACAGGACTGAGAGGAAATAGAATATATTTTGGGTAGAAGACAAACTGAGCCTTTTTGACTTCTGACTAAAAAAAAGATCCCAAAAGCAGAATTTCCTGTGGCTCGCACAACCAAAGTCAATCATGGCCTTGGTTCTGGGTGGACACACGGAACTAGGGAAAGGGTCTGGAAGCGGCCAGGCCAGCTGTGGGGCAGGAGGGGAAGGCCCTGGCTAGGGGTTACCTGCTGAGTGCTGCTCTTGCAGCGGGATCTCGGGCAGCCTTCCTGGGGCCTGTGAGATGGGAGGACAAGGATTTCCGTGCAAGCAAGCGTGGCCTAGCGGATGGACACTTGCTGACGTTCTGGCACAGTCTGTGCTAAACACGCTGGCACTGAGGCAGGCCTTCTACCATGGGGTTTAAGTTCTTCCTGGGCTGTTCCTGCATCTTCTCAGTCCAGCTTCCCCTCTGGCAGCACCACACTGTCTAAGCAGGAAACTGGGAAAACGTTTGGGACCATGTGGGCGGTAGTGAGTTCTCTAGAAGGTTCGCTAATAGGTCAGTTTGGCCTTCCATGAAGCAGAGGCCATGGTGAAATTTGACAGGAAAGAGCTCTATCGGGGGAAAGGCCTGTGGAGAATAAAGAGGAGGGCACAGGAGCAGGTGGGGAGAGCCCCAGACCTCGATGAGTGTGAGGCTGTTAACACAGGGAGGGAAGGAAGGAGGATTAACAGGAAGAGTCTCAGGCCAAAGTGCAGCTCTGAGACCACATGAGCCGGGCTGGTACAGAGCCCCACAGCAAAGGTCGTCTGTTGCAAGACCCCAGGTTGGGAGGAACTGACCCAGCTCTCGGACCACACCATGCTCTGTCACAGTCTGGGAAGGTGATGCTGTGATCCCAAAGATAACAGAAACTGGAGGTTGGCAGTCACTACCCAGCACGTGCTCCCACGGCTCTCCAAGTCCCTTTTATACTCATCAGATTTTCATTGAGCCTTATGGCCAGATACTGAGCTGGTCACTGGGAGCACAAACAACAATAGCTAATAAACACAGCGTTTGTGATGTGCCAGGCACTATTCTAAATGCTTTATATTAAGTCATTGAATCCTTGTAACAACTGTATGAGATGAAGACAATTATGTCTGTTCTTCAGATGACAAACCGCCCCACAGAAAGGTTAAGTATGTAACTTGCTCAAGGTCACATACCAAATAAGTGACCCCAGCAGTCTGCCTCTAAAGCCCGTGCCTTAAGTTACCATATTTCATCTCATTGAAGGTGCCATTTATTCTAATATGTTTCATTATGACACAAAGAAAGAAAAGAGCACTGTCAATTAACTCAACGTGCTATTATTAGTGAGCTGCATCCTCAATTTCAGATATATTAAAGTGTTAAAAAAATGTGAATCAATAATTATTACACAAAGGTATTGTGCTGGTTCTCAAAGACTTCGCAATTGAGTGGGACAGACAGACCCATGCAATTGTCATGCTATGTGGTAAGTACAAGGTGTCACCCAAGAGAAGCTGCAGTGGCAGAGAGGAGAAAATCATCACTGCCACCTGATGCCACCCCCCAGGAAATGGCATCCAGCTGAGCCTTAGGTTTCTCCAAATAGAGAAGGGAAGGGTGGAATTGGAAAATTTTGAGTATTTTAGGGGCCTTGGTTGATAATGCTAATAATAATATAACATAGCTAACAATGGCTAATAATGTATTGAGTTTACCACATGCCAGGCACCGTGTTTAGGGCTTTTCATGCATCATTCCGTTTAATCCTCACACAAACCCTGAGAAAATCCTCTTAAAAGACCCATTTTACGGAGAGGAAGCTGAGGCTCAGGAAATGAACTGACCTCCCCCCACAGCACACAGCTTGTGGATACTAGAACCAGGATAAGAGTCACCAGCAGTGTGGCTCTCAAAAGTCAGATGTCAACTGTGCTGCTGCCCACCTCTCAGAAGAGAGTTAGGGACAAGGCATGCCCACCTGTCATGTTCTGGGAGGAGCCTGAGTGAGGCTGGACATGGCCAACCACAAGGATCGTGAGGGATGCCTGATGGGTAGGGAGGTTCTGAAAGTGTTGGTGCAAGACGGGGACCTCTGAGTCATCTCAAACTTCAAGTATTTGCTGAGAGTTCATTCTGAGCAAAGGTCTGTGCTGGGCATCAGGGGAGCCATTGGAGGGAGTCCTGGGCTGAGCACCAAATGTGGCATGAATGAAGTGTGACATTGGGTTCCTCCCTCCCTGCTGGCCTCACCTCCTGCCTCCTTGCCCTTGATCAACAACTTCGAGTCACCCTGGCCATCTGCCACTTCCTCAAGGAGGCCAAGCTCTCTCCACTTCTGTTCCCTTACACGTGCCTCTGCCTGGAATGTTCTCCTACCCTCAAGCCTCTTTTGCATGGCTGGCTTTTTTTCTTGCTTTAGGTTTCAGTGTAAAGATTATCTCCTCTGAGATGTTCTGCCTGTTATTTTCCATCATAGCACCTTGTTAATTTCCATCCTAGGACTTTTCATAATGTGCAATTACGCCCACTGTTAGTTTGCATCTTTAGGGGCAGGACCTTGTTGACTGTTGTTTCCCAACAGGGATCATCTTGACTGCCACAGAGTAGGTGCTTCATACGTGAATGGACAAATAGCTTAGCTTAGGATCTAATTAAAGAGTCAAGATGTACATCTGGCACAGAATAATTAAGTGCCAAACTGCTCAGAGAATGCAGAGATTGATGTGTGCTGACACTGTCAAGGAGATGTGAGAATTGAACAGGGTGGGTGGAAATCTGTTAGGGGTGACCAGGGAGGAAAAACCAGCTGGGGAGAAGAACTAGTCTGTGAAGGGACAAAGCAATTTTCTATCCCCCCAGGTTTGAAGCACCTTCATTTTCAGTATCTGAAATCACCTTAGCTTTTCTCACCTCCTGGGCCCTTCCTTCTACTTACTGGAATATGGAGCTAAGACCACGACTAGTTGTCCAGCCCTCCCCAGCAGGTGTTGGTGGCTTCCCTGGGTACCAAACATGACATTAAAACTGAACTCACATATGGCTCTTCAGTGTAGGAAGGAGGATATTCTGGGGGAACAATTACGGATGCAATCCTCACTTTCACAATGCATCATGCACAAAGTGACCAGAAAGGCCATATTTTAGAATGCCTTCGAGGTTTCTAGAAGTAGAGATAGATGAGTACTATGTATGTGATTCCAGTGATGGATAACCCAAAAGCCCCGACTTCACCTCTATGTAGTATATCCACGTAACACTATTATGCTTGTACCCCATAAATTTATACAAATAAAAAAAGTAGTAGAGATAGACTCCACCAATTACAGTGTGTTCTGTCAGCTGTTTCTGTTTTGTTTCTCACACAGGGATAAAATAGAACACATCATTTGATTCACTCACTGAATTAATGTACTTGTACAACTTTGAATTTTATGGATTTCTATACCTTACATTTTGAACGTAAATAAAGGTCAAGGCTTGTTAACCATTTTTTATATAACTGATGTTCAATAGGCATTTTTCTATCTTACTTATCTAGAGAGACATCTGTCTATAGAGTACCAAGTCTTATTTATTTTTTTTTTATTTATTCACGTTTTCCTCCTCCTACCCCACACCTCCTTCAAGAAGACACTCTGAGTTCCTTGAGGGCAAGAGATCATGTTTTATCATCATAATTCTGCTGCCTGTAAAGAATCTTCAATAAAACATCTGCTTGGTAAATACTGAATTAACTTGAAGCATCCCAAGACCTTCTAGAAGTTCAGTTCTTTGCTTTTTTTAGCAGAGCAAGTTGTCTCAATTCATATGACCCCAAAGTTGTTGCCTGTTAACCATATAGGCCAAAATCTGTGTCCTACTTGTCCAAAACTATTAAAGAGCAGAAATCCCTTTTTAGCTTGAACCGATCTGTGACTTAATTTGGAAAGCCTCTCCTCACCCCAAATTAGACAGGATTGAATAAGAATAAAGAAGGAGGAGCTAAAAATAACTTTCTACTATAGTGGAACAACAATTTAAAAATTTAAACAAAACCTTTTGTTGCAAACTCAAATGCTTTAAGAAGCTTCTAGCTATTTCAGAGTTTGAAAGGAATATTAATCACTGCATTTAAGCCAAGGACACCATGTGACAGAGCTAGAAATGAAGTCATTTGGGTATGTGTTTTCTGGAATCCTGCCCTGAATGGCTTTCTCCTTGACACATGTCCAACTCTTTAACACAGCTTAACATTAGTAATGTTTATAACCTTTTCATAAAATCTTGTTTAAAATATAAAGGAAGTGTGGAAAAATGCTCGGGGTGAAGGCAAGGCAAGAGGAAAGAAAGGAAAAGAACCTTTGTTGAGGCTGAGTGAGTGTCCACCCTGGTAGTGTACAGTAGTGTGTGGTGAGCTGGCTCTGTCAATGACAGCCCTGTTCAAAGAGTCATCTCAATGGTTGGCATGATATTTGCTCCTTGAATTAGGGTACTCTGAATTTAGCTAAGGATCATTTTCTTCAGATTCATGTGTTATTTACTTAATCCACAAATTACTATTATTTTTGTTTTTTATCCCTAAGCAGCAGTCAGAAAGTAATGGTGACAATCACTATAGCCCTTCTTCTTCCAGTTTCCTTTCCATTAATCTTTCTCAACACAACCCCATCAGATCTGCAGAAGGAATTTTGGGTGTTCCCAGACTCCAGGTTCCAGGACTCTTCCACCAAATGATTAGCAAATCAATGTTCACAGTAATGTCTGCCCACCTTGGATCACTCTCATCTCTGGTATTTTCACCACAATCGGAGCCTGATCCCTAAGATCAGCTGGAAAATATTGCAAGGAAACAAAAGGTATGAAAACTTGTCTCTGTGAGGCCAGATTTGTGGAGTTACAGAAGGACTTATTAAAGGCTCCCGACAGCTGGGAAAAGTCAGAGTGCTGCAGAATTCATAAACCACGTTAAGAGGTTTGGTGCTCTGGAAAAAGCGCCAAAATGTTCCGATCATTAAATCACTCAACTTAAATCACTTTCAGCTGAGGAAATTCAGGACAAACATTACCAACTTTTTAAACTACATTATATGTTCCAAAAGCAAAATGGAAAACAATAAAGCTGAATGGTCTGTTCTTCCCCACCCCTGCTTTATACAGGTGATTTCAAATTTAGTAGAAGCAGAGTAGAGTCAAAAGTAGTTTTCGGTATGTATGCCCTTAGAGCCCATGACATGAAAATACATAAACCATGGACTACTGATTCAAAGGAATCTAATCTTTACATGGTTCTGCCAGTTAGAGCTGTCAACGTCAGAGCATCCAATGCGTGTTAGGTGCTTAGTAAATGTTCATAGATACATGAATAAATAAGCTGAAGAATAATGCAAATAAGCTGAAGAATAAAGTACTTCCAGAACTCTGAAGTCTGTCAGAGTAAGATGGTCCTATGAAAGAATAAAAACAGTGGCCAAAGAAAAAAGACAAAAACTTACAGATTGAAGTATTGACAAAAATTAGAGAAGAAAATTATAAGAAGGAAAGAGTGGTTGACAAGGTAGAATGCAACAAGAGGCCTCGAAAACAAGACTGATTTCACAATAAAATGATAATCTGGGTGATCGTGTGGGTGGCAACTTGTATATAAGATTATATATATATCTTATGTGTATATATACATAAGATATCTATATAAGATTTGGGGGCCGCCAAGACTGCCCCCAAATCCTGGCATTCATGCCCCTCAGTAACCCCCTACCATGAGTGTGGGCTGGATTTAGTGACGTCATCCTACTGAATAGAATCTGGCAGAAGTGATGGGATGTCACTTCTGATATTAGGAAACAAACAGATGATGTCTTGGGCTGCCCTCTCTCCCTCGCTCAGTTGCTTGTTCGGGGAGGCTGGCTGCCATGTTGTGGGCTACTTTACGGAGAAGCTCACATGGCAAAAAACCGATGTTTTTGGTTAATAGCCAGTGAGAGCCTAAGGCCTGCCAACAGCCATGTGCATCCAAGTACATTCCTGCAATCATTTACTATGTTAGGAATATGTATTAATAGATGTGGGTTCCTTTTATTTATCTCAAGTATCACTATGCTATTGCCGAAGAGCACATTGTAGCCATTCTCTCACCTCACAGCAATGAATGGCGGCCCTGTGGGCTTAAGAATAGACCCAGAACACATCTTTGCCTAAAGGACTGGGCTGAGGAAATGGATGTCTTCTCAGACTCAGTTTACCCTTTGATCTCCCAATTCATGACTTTGCTTCAAGGTCTGTTTAGAAAATTCCAATCTAATTTGACTGGGGATACAAAATAGGTGACAAATAGCCAAAACAAAATAGTCTTCAAATTGTGATCTTTTAAAATGAGATTTGTCACTTTCTCTTTACTTTAAAAAGAAAAACATTTTAACAGGATTGACTTAACACAGACATTTGGATGTGGCTATTTTGATTTAGGGACTATTTTGACACAACTGATTTAACCTCAGTGTTACGATGCTTCATCAAAATGAAAAACTGCTGCTTTTTAAAATCACCAAGTGAGATAGCAGATTTCTGGATCTCTCCATTCCTGATCTTCCCCCATCCTAGAATACCCTGATTTTAACTTTCAGGTAGAAGTTGTCATGGGTGAAATTTAGGGGTGGGATAAGGATGCCAACTTAGAGGGATTATAAATTTTATGGCACATTAAGATAATCTGTTGTCTTAATTTTTGCTAATACCACTTTGCTTTTGAGGTCTTTATTCAACACGAGCAGTCTCCAGTAACCTAACTCCATGCAAATGCGTTTTCCTGCTTTGAATATTGATGGACCGCAGTTGTGTAATCTATGTGCCATCTGGTGAGCTCCCTAGTAGTTAAGAGCTCAAGATCTGGTGTTAGTATACCATCTACTCGCAGTATAACAAAGGGCAAAACTATTTAATATCTTTAAACTTTGGGTTTTTCTTTTATACAATGGATCCAATAATAGTCTCTGTGTAAATTAAATGAAATGACAGACTGCCTGTACAATAGATTATATACTATTAGTGCTGTTATCAGAAATACTTAAATTGGACCTCAGAAGGTGATTCCATTAATAACTTCCTAATGTTGATAAAATATAGATAAGAATAATGGCAATGTTAATAACAGTGGTTCCCAAACATGGTTGCATATCAAAAATCACATGGAAAAACTTCATCTTCCTATGATGATGGAGTAAGGTGGTCTGGACTTAACCTTCTATGATAAACAACTAGAAAACTGGACAAAATACATGCAATTATTTTCAGACATTGGACTACAGGCAGCACATGACTGATTCTTGATCGATTCTTGAGAGAAGAGAAACAGAAAAAGTGAGCCATGTGAACTCCCCAGCTCACTGCCCATAGGAAATTTACGGACCACTGACACGGGGAAAGGGACTCCAAAGAGCGTGTGGCAGACTTGCTGAAGTGAAGAGATGGACGTTAGAGTTTGGGTAGGCTGAGGTGGCTAAAACTGTGGGACAGAGTCGGAATAACACAAGAAAAGGAACTACAAAAATTTGTATAGGGCTGTCCTTGAGTTTTTGCTGAGTACTATGGTGCACGTGCATAAAATGTGAAATGCCATAAATCTGGGCACAGAATGAACACTGAGTTGTAAGCTGAATAATCCCCAAGTTCACACAGGGGAGGGGAGAGGTTTGAGCTCTGACCAATCGCACTAATGAGTCCCTTTCAATCACTCACAACATTCAGTGGAAAACTGAGAGGAGTCGCATCACGAAAGAGGGCTGTACCAGTCTTGGAGCAAAGAATACTCTAGACCTAGCAAAGCTTTTAAACTGGCTTCGAAGGGATAAAACAGATTAGGAAATAATTGATTGCAAAATAAAACCCAACGCTCTTTAAAGGAATACAATAAAATTCAGACACTCAGCAAGGTAACATTCACAGTGTAAATATCCAATTAAAAATTGCTAGGTATGCTGAGAAAGAAAAATACCACACATGCGTAGGAGTCAATAGAAACAGACCCGGAAATGACAGACATAGGGAACTAGCAGACAAGGATGTTAAAATAGCTATTATTACTATATTTTAGTAAAGGAAAAAATATAGTGAGGAGAGCAGATATAAATAAGAACTCAAATAGAAATTATGAAGTGAAAAATGCAGTATCTGAAAAGGTTCACTGCGTGGTATTAATAAACAGTTAAGCCACCACAGAATATTCATGAACTTGAAGATGGCAACAGAATCTATCCAAACTGAAGCATAGAGAAAAAGTTTTAAATTAAACAGTTCAAGAGAATGAGGAGACAAGCCACAGACTGGGAGAAAATATTTGCAAGAGACATTTCTGACAAAGGACAGTAATCTAAAATACACAAAGAACTCTTAGAAATCAACAGTAAGAAAACCACCTGATTAAAAAAATGGACAAAAGACCTGAATAAATACTTCAAAGAAGATATAAAGATGATAAATAAGCATATGAAAAGATGCTCATCATATATCGTTAGGTTATTGCAAATTAAAATAATGGGATACCACCACACACCTATCAGAATGGCTAAAATCCAAAACACTGACAACACCAAATTCTGGCAAGGATGTGGAGAAACAGGAACTCTCATTCATTGCTGGTGGAAATGAAAAATAGTACAGTCATTTTGAAAGACAGTTTGGCAGTTTCTCATAGAACTAAAAATATTCATACTGTACAATTAAGCACATTCCTTGGTATTTACCCAAATGAGTTGAAAACGTGTCCACACAAAGATACTTATAGCATCTTTATTCATAATTGTCAAAATTTGGACAGTAGGTGAATGGATAAACTGTAGTACATCCAGATGATGAAATATAATATTCAGTGCTAAAAAGAAATTAGTTATAAAGCCATGAAAAGACATAGAGGAACATAAGGTGCATATTACTAAGTAAAGTTACCAATCTGAAAAGGCTACATACTGCATGATTCCAATGGTATGACATCTTGAAAAAGGCAAAATTGTGGAGACAGTAAAAAAGATCAGTGGTTTCCAGGAGAGGGAAGGATGAGCAGGCAGAGCACAGAGGATTTTTAGGGCAGTTAAACCATTCTGTATGATACTATAATGATGGATACATGTCACTGTACGTTTGTCAAAATTCATAGAATGTATAATATCAAGAGTGAACCTTAATTTAAACTATGAATTTGGAATGGGGGAGGGGGCATGAATCAGCTGTAACAAGCGTACCACGCTGGTGCAATATGTTGATAGTGAGGGAGGCTGTACATGGGGAGAGGAAGGGCAGGAAGTGTATGGTAACGTTCTGTACTTTCCACTTAGTTTTCCTGTGAACCCAAAACTGCTCTGAAAAATAAAGTTTTTTTAAAAAAATAAACAGAGCCTCAATGACCCATAGGATAATATCGAGCACTCCAACACTTATAATTGGAGTCCTAGAAAAGGAGTTAAGAGAGAAAATATTTGAATAGTGGCTGTTAGTTTTCTGGAGTGATGAGTGCTGTAAGCTCCTCCAACCCTTCCCTCTGCTCAAAATACACCAAGGTACGCTGTAATCAGATCATGGAAAACAGTGATGAAATTAAACCTTAAAAGTAGCCAAAGAAAAAAGACACACCACAAACAGTTAAGAATCAAATGCAGACTTCACATCAGAAAACATACTGGCCGGAAAACAATAAAATGACTTTTTAAATTTTTTTTGGAATGCTGAAATAAAACCTATCAATCTAGATTTCTATATCCAGCAAAAATATTCTTCAAAACTAAAGGTAAAATAAAACTTTAAGACAGAAGCCAAGGGAATTTGTCACCAGCAGTCTTCTCTACAAGAAATGTTAAAAGGAAGTTCTTTGGGCAAAATAGAAAACACACATGAAAATTTGGATCTTCACAAATGTGATGATTGATTCTATGCGTCAACTTGACTGGGATGAGGGATGCCCAGATATCTGGTAAAACATTATCTCTGGATGTGTCTCTGAGGGTGTTCTAGAAGAAATTAGCATTTTAATCAGTAGACTGAGTAAAGAAAATTGCCCTCACCAATGTGGGTGGGTATCGACCAACCCACTGGGGGCCTGAATAGAACAGAAGGGCAGAGAAAGGGTGAATTTGCTGCCTCTGCTTGAGCTGGGCCATCCGTCCTCTCCTGCCTTTTGACATAAGTGTTCCTGGTCCTCTGGACTTTGGACTTGGACTTATACCATTGGCTCCTGTGGTTCCCAGGACTTTGAGTTTGGACTGGAACTACACCACAGCTTCCCTGGGCCTCCAGCTTGCAGATGGCAGATCATAAGGCTTTTTAGCCTCCATAATTGTGTGAGTCAGACCCTCATAATAAATTTCTTTCTATAAATCTATGTATATCCTATCGGTTCTGTTTTTCTAGAGAACCCTAATACAACAAAGGAGTAAAGAATAGTGGAAATGGTAAATATATAAATACTAGAGATTTAAATTTTTCTTTGAAACATAGTTGACTCTTTAAAGCAAAAATAATGTTTTTTGGAATTCGTGACATGTAGCAATAAAATATATGACAAAATAGTAACAAAGAACGAGATGCAGGAAATGGAAGTATATTGTTAAGAGTATCTTATATTATGCACAAAGTGGTATATTATTATTTGAAGGCAGACTGTAAGTTGAAGAACGCATATTATAAACCTTATATTAAACTTTTAAAATACAAAGATATAGCTAATAAATATTATTATAGTTTATTATAGAGATAAAATGAAATACAAAAAAGTATCATCTTAATCCAAAAAAGGCAAAAAAGTATAATAAAGTATAGATGGAACAAATAAACATTTAGTAAAATGGTATATTTAAACTCAACTACATTGGTAGTTATGTGATATAAACAGTACAATTAAAAATATTATCAGACTGGATTAAAATATAAGAAACAAATGTATACTGTCTATAAAAAACTTTGAATATAAAAATGGTAAAAAGTAAAAGGATTAAAAATTATGCATCATGCAAACACTAAGTATACAAAAGCTGAAGTGGCTATATTAATATCAGACAACGTAGAATTCAGAACAAAGTGGTATATTACCAGAGACAAAGAGGAACATTTCATAGTAATAAAAGAGTCAATTCATCATGAAGAAATAGTAATCTTAAATGTATGTATACCTAAAAGCTTCAAAATACATGAGGCAAGAACAGAAAAATAGAAAAAGTGATAATTATACTTGGAGATTAACATTCTTCTTTCAGTAATTTATAAAAGTAGGTCAAAAATCAGTAAAGAAAAAATTTGATCACCTCTAGCAACCAACTTGACCTAATTGACACTTACAGAATGCTTCACCCAACAACAGAATACACATTTAAGTGTGCATAAAACATTCACCAAGATAGAACATATGTTGAGCTGCAAAACAAGTCTCAAAATATTTAAAAGAAGCAAATAACACAAAGTGTATTTTTTGACTACAATGAAATTAAACTAGAGATCAGTAATAGAAAGATATCTGGAAAATCCCCAAATTAAACCATACACTTAACTCTTCTCTGTATCTAAAAAGTAAATGAGAAATTTAGAAAATGTTTTGAACTAAATGAAAATAGAAACACAACATATTAAAATGCTAAGGTAGCTGTTAAAGGGAATTTTAAAACTCTATATGCTTACATTAAAATAGAAGAGGGCCGGCTGGTCTGACGGTAGTGGGTTATCAGAACTTATTAACATTAGTGTCACTAAAGTTGGTATTCAACCCCCCACTGCTAAATTTGACTGGCTTAAAAAAAAAAAAAAAAAGAAGAGGGACTAAAATCAATGATTATTCTAAGCTTTCATCTTAAGAACAAGAGTAAATTAAACCCAAAGTTAGTTGGAGGAATAATAAAGACGAACAGAAAGTAATAAATTAGAAAATCAAAAAGCAATTTAAAAATCAAGTTACGTAAAAGCTGTTCTTTAAAGAGATCAATGAATCTTTAGATTGATGGAGAGAGCACAAGCTCGAGAGAGCAAGTGAGCATCTGCACAAATTATTAATATTAGAAACAAAAGAAGGGACATCACTACAGATCCCATAGACATTAAGTGATAAGAGATTATTATAGAAAACTTTATGTCAACAAATTTGAAAATCTAAATGAAATGGATATATTCTTGAAAGACTCAAATTACCAAAACTGACTCAGGAATAGATAGGTGACTCCTAATGAAGCCAACCTAGCACTGATGCACTGAATGCCATTGAAAACCACTGGTTTGGTTTAGGTTTCATCTAAACATATTAGTGAACCAAAATCATAGAAAATTTGAGCAGGATCAGACTGTCTAAACAAAGCCAAACAATCCCAGTTGATGGTAATTATATTAATATATTGGCACACAATTGTATATTAGTATACATCTCTCAACAAATCTCCAAATATTTTTTCACTGACTTGGCTGAAATCTTTGAGTCAGTAAACAACTGTTTAGGGATTGTAACAAAAAATTTTTCAAGATTCAGATGTGATAACACTGTGGGTTGACTTACCCAATACCTATTCCCTAAACCCCTCTTCCTCGCTTACTTTTTGAGTCTCCCTTTCAGCTAGATAAGGGTAGCCATATGCCATCGTCTGGCACATGAGCATAAGAAGATGTCTGCTAAGGGTGGGGGAAATATTAATACCTCGATAAAAGGGGACATATGATCAGCAGCCATCTTGCAGAAGAGAAAATAAGAGACAATAAGAGACATTGTTGAGTGGCTAAATCAGTAATGACAACAATGGCCTCCCTCTTGATTTTTCTTTTTTGTGTTATTCTGTGAGAAAAGTCTCTATTTCTTTAAGGACTTTTAAGCTGGGTTTTGATTTACTTGCAACCATATACAATCTTAATAGAAGACTATAACACATTTATACATCCCCATAACCAAGGTGTCAACTAAGGCAAAAAGGAAAACATCAATTTAGCTCTTCCCTTGACTGGCTATAAAGTCTTAGAACCATCCCTTAGCATCAATGAACCTGAGTTTCGATATAAATAGATAATAACAACCATCTAGTGAAGATAGTGCTGAGAGGAAACAAAGCAGAGGCCTCAGAATCTCTTTTGGCCACTGGAAAGAAAGATAGTATGCCAATACCAGAAGTCCTTACACATTACAACATTTAAATCCAGGCTGTAATGATCCATGTAGCATAACAGAACTTCATTCAGCCCCAGTTTTAGCATAACCTTGCAATATTTTTGGAGGCACACACACTGAGACAGAGCCAACTCCTAAGAGGATCATGAAAAGTAAATTAAGCACATTCAATGTTTTTCCAACAGCAGCCTATGGCAATATTTCATATGAAGGAATCTTTGTCTCCATGATTCATTTTGCAAATCCTATGACCCATGTTTCTTTTCACATGATAAACCACCAGGGTTCTGCAGAAGAACTCCCTGTTCAGCAGATATTTGTGGTCAAGGTTCAGAGATTTTTGTCCATAAATGGCTTACGTTCTACCCAGTTGGAAAAAACGGGAGCTCACAGAATTTCACAGGACAGCTAATGCCCAAGCAAAACCATGCAAGCCAGCTAGACATGTACATAAACGAATACATAGTCACTTGCCACTTCCAGTTGAAAAGGAGCAATGAGATTGGAATCCACACAACCATGCCGTCTTACCTGTCTTCCTCGAAGTGTAGAGCTTTGTTAGCTCGCCATTCTAACTGCTGTCTTCCATAAAAGAAAGGTTCTGGTGTTACCCAGCGTTCCTACTTACTAGTTGGCTGCGGTGACATTAGGGATGTAATTTAAATATGCAACTTCCTCTTATTTTGTAAAATAGAGGTAACAATGACCCCTCACTAATAGTAATAGAAATAAGAAACATTTATTGAGAGCTTACTGAATAGAGAACACTGTTTCAAGTACTTTGTGTTAAACTCATTTAATCTTCACAATTATGACATACTGTTTTTATTGCATTTTATGATGAAGAAATTGGAGAAAGAATGAACCATGCCTAAAGGTACACGACTGGTACGTAATGGATTAGGGAGAGGGATGCTGTCAAGATCGAATGAGATTAATTAAGACATGTAAAGCTGCACCTGGCACATAAGTGCATGCTAAGTGTTATTTCTAGGTCACCTTCTGCTCATGACGTCACCTTAGAAACAATTATAGAAATCTACTGGGGGGTATGAGTGGGAAAAGTGGCACAAATTACAGCACTGAAACTTTGTATCAGAAATCAACTTAGTGGGTAAGTAACACACCAGGGCAAGGCAGTTATAGGTGATCCCTAAGAATCCATTGAGGAGAAACAGTGCAAGGCAGATATAGAGCCAGTGTAAAGGAAAAATGAAGTCAAGTTCAGGAGAGGAACACTGAGTTCTCACCCTGGTAGGGGGGTTAAAAATTAATGGAAAGGGGTAACCCTGTAACAGACACTCTCCCAATCCTTCCTAAAATAATCTACAGTGGTCTAATCCTTTTGTTTTTGTTTCATAACTGTAGAGTCGCCGGCTATCTTTCTGCCCCACAGATAACCCCACTCTATTAATACGGACTCTTGGAACATTTTTTCCATTCCCCAAGATATACTTAACGCTAATCCCACTTTTGATTTCATCTTTCGCCAAGTTGGATTTTTATGCATTTTTACTTGTATTGCCTCCAACCATGTTTAAAACTTTTCACCGAGTTCTCATTTTCTTAAGATGTTTCCTGCAATCAAAAAGATTTATTCTTTAAATGAACATCCATGGAAATAGTTTTAAAGGTTTTCTTTTTTTTTTTTTTTTTGGTTTTTTAAAACAACTTTCCAGCACAGCTTTCTGTTCTGATGTTTTTAGAAATCGGGACCATTTGGGACTGTCTTGTGATTTCTGACGTCCTTGGAGGGATGACTCCCTCCTTCCCCAGAGGCCCATACCCTTGGCTGCATTCTCTCCTTCCTCCCCCTCGATTCTGCTCTCCCCGTTCTTTTCCAGCATCATCCATCTCGCCCTTTCCTGTGTCCCTTTTCCCACAGTCTCACAGACTGTCCTTATCCCTGCTCGGCCCTCCAGCTTTCTTCCTTTCTTTCTGCAGTGGTCAGTTCTCTCCGGTAAGCACTATCACTTGGAGTTTCAGATTTGTCACTTCCTTGGTCCTGTTATCCTCTCAGAATCCCCTCTCCTCAGTGACCCATGACCTCCTATTTGTCAGTAACCTTCCCCCGGTGTCTCCTCACCTTGGTGCTGTTGACCACCTCGGCCTTCCTGAAATTCTGCTCCTCATGGAGGAGGTGCTATCCCTGACTTCCCCAAATAAACGGTGACTCCCTCCTCCCTGCCATCGCATGTGTCTGTGCTACACCTGTCCTCACGGGTTATAACTTCCTGGGGGCAGTGACCTTGTTGTTGTGCCTCTCCCCTCCAACACACACGTGTAGCCTGGAGCTAACATGGTGCCCTGCTCATGGCAAGTATTTAGCAGACATTGAGTACAGGAGTAAAGATGGTCTCACTGTCAGGATGCAGCTGAACGTGGCCCAAAGATGAGTTTAATCTAGTCTGCCCAGTGATTGTTAAATGTCTGAGTCAGTTATCAGCATTTAAAAAACTGTGATATTTTTACATTAAAAACATTTAGATTTCTTGGTCATTTTCTTTGACAAATCTGATTTAATCCAGCCTGGGTCCCTATTCCTGCATGGCAAGAGTAGGCATCATCTGAGCATCTGCTGTTCCCTTGATAAGACGTGTGTCCTCAGTTTTCCATTTCACCCATGACATTTCCTTCCTGGCCCCTCTAGGCACTTTAGTTTTGTGAACCCTCGACAAATGAACTAAGACGACTGGGTAAAGGAATGATGGCCTCTTTGGTTCATTCGTCAGCTTTCCTGCAAGCTCTGTCCTCTGGCTACCTGCTAAGAGTTCAGAGGGAATGAAAACTTGGCAGCCATCTCTGAGCTCCCTGTAACTGGACTGGACCTGGAGAGAATGCTTCCTCCAGGAAGCCTTCCATGGTTGCTTCTGCCTAAAAAACTTCTCCCTCTTCCATATCCCCATGGCACTTTGTATAGCGAATACAGGACCCCCTCCGCTCAACATGCACCCACATGCATGTGCGTGCACATACACAACAGTCAGCTTGGCTGTATATATGGCTCAATTTGGCTGCCTACTGCCAGTGTTACCCCTACACACACTCTCAATGCATCTTGGGGTCTATTTGTCTTTTTTCATATGTCTGTGTTTGGTTGGTGAACAGTGGAGGAGGAAGGACTTAGATGGGGGCAGGGAAAAGAGGAGGAGGAGAAAGGATGATTATGTATCTGTTCTCTTAGGGCTGGCCCTATGGACTGAGTATGACCTGCAGTGAAGAGGGAGGACCTGAAGTTGACACCAGTGTCCAAAGGGGCTCTGGGTAGAGCTGCCCTGATGGCCCGTAAGACCGAGTGGTCAGAGGCACAAGAATCCCTTCTGGCCTTTGCAAAGAACTTCTGCCCCTCTCTCCACCCAGAGACCTGTAGGGTTTGGGTGTAGCAGAGACAGCATTCTTGACCCAGGTGGCCTTCTTGTGATGGGCTGTGACTATGGGAAGACTTGTCACATGGGAGGCAGTGTGGATGACAGGGAAGAGAAAAGGAAGAATGAAGCAAATGCACATGGTAGCATGTTGGTCGTGGGCACTTGCAAAGCACCTTCTGGTGCTTAGGTCCTACCATCACACAGATGGGGGCTACCAAGTCTTAAGACACTGATTTACAGGTATTTGTGTTCACATCTCTATTCACTGGGCTAGAGAGTGGCCTTCTTTAAAAAAAAGACCTAAATGACGGTGATTTACGTGACAAGCTGATTTCAGGGACATGGTCTAGGGCAGCTATGGCAGCTCCATAACCATCAGGGCCCAGATTCCTTCCATCCTGCTGCTCTGCCATTCTCAGTATGTGACTTCCACCTCTTGGTTCTCAGTGGTACCTCCAGCTCCTGCCATTATGTCTGTGTTCCAAACATTAGGAAGGAAAAGAAGGGGAAAGGCTGGAGGACATCACTTCTTTTTAAAGGCACAATTGTAAGTTGCACAGATCACTTTCTCTTATATCCCATTGTCCAGAACTTTGTTACAGGGCCCCTCATAGCTGCAAGAGAAGCTAGAAAATACAGTGTTTAGCTTGGTAATCATGTACCCAGTTAAAAATTCTGTTATTTTAGAAGAAGGGAGAACGCATGTTAGATTTCAAATAGAAGTTTCTTCCACAACATCTGTCTCCATTAGACTAGAAACTCATCGAAGACCAGGCCTCTCACCAATCCTGATTCCCCCAAGCACTAGCATAATACGTATGCACAGTTGATGGTCCGTAAGCCAGAACTGCCGCGAAATCCTGCTCTTGCCACACTGTTGCTATGGGCTGGTCATGGTAGGCAGTGCATGCATTAATACTTGCAACGGAAACTGACTCTCACACAATCAGCGTCTTCTCTACCACTTACTAGCTGTGTGTGTGTCTTTGAGCAAGTCAGCCCAGACCTATGTCTCTTCATCAATTTAGTGGGAATAATAATACCTGCTGCCACAGGGTTGTGAAGATTAAAGGTATGTTTTAAAAAAACCAGACCATCCCAAAGCAATGCCAGGGCAGGGCCACACGCAGAATCCCAGTCTCTCTTGGCAGGGCACACAGCTGTTGGTGAGGACGACAGAATAGTTCTGGGTAGGTGTGTAATTGCTTGAGGCAACCCAGTTTATAATCATCTGTATGAACAACCAAGCAGAGACCTCGGCTATAATGGTAAGATTAGGAAACCCATAGCCTGAATTTCTCCATTAAATTACGACAAGAGGTTTTCTCGGCACAGTCTCCTTGCCAAAGGAGATACTGGGAATGTCTTTTGTCACAGTCTAAGGGAACTAGTGGAGAGCAAAGGGCTTTTCAGTTAAAGGTCTGTCTGCTCTGCTGAATTCTAATCTTGTAGAAAGTTTGGGCAAGAGGCTCATTGCCTGAGGTTTTCCAACATTCCCTAAAAGGCTTCTCCTATTTCCAGACAATAACAATTCTTGGCTCAAGGGCTACACATTGCTTGGGAACTAACTCTCAAGGTAGTTGCCGCCTTTCTTCCGCTTTAGAAGTGAGAGTCTAGACCTCCCTCTAAATCACTGAGAGTTACAGCATCAACCACGCAAGCCACCATTCCCCACAGTGTTGCCAAAAATGATTTTTAAGTCTGTGGCCTCGAGCATGCCACCACCTGCAGGAATGAGAGTCATAGATAAGCACAGTGACATGGGAAGAGCATGGGACTTAGAATTGTCCAGTCTTTGGATCAAGTTCCAGCTCCACCACATAGCTGAGAGATGTTGGGTAAGACCTATAACCTTGGAGCCTCAGTTTCCTCATCTATAAAGTGGAGGCTACTTCATGCCTCAATAGCATTATTAAAAGAATCAGAACAATTAAAATCACGTGTACATGGAATACCTCTGTGAAATGTTACTGTTCATATTGTAAACTTGGTCAAGGTCCCGTTAGTGCTTCTAAAGGGACCTGTGGGGGCCTCTTCCACGTACCGCTCCTCCCCACCATCCGAAGGCCAGGATATCGGGCCACCCCGGCTGCTTAGGGGGCCCTGCCTCAGACTCCTGTGCCGTCTGATGAGGAACATTCAGAGAGGAGTTGGACTAGCTTCCTTCTGATGTCCCAAGAGTATTTAGGTCATGGGTTCCACAGCCCTCCTTGCTGACATGAATGGACCATTTTCAGATTAGTCAGCAGGTGAAGCTTGGCATTAGAGTCAGAGAGACCTGGTTTTGAACTCTGCTCTCTCACTCACTTGCTGGCAACTTTGAATGAGTTCCTTAGCTGTCAGACTCTCCATTTCCAAGTGGGAAAACTAATAGCAGTGTATCAGTTAGGATACTTTTGCCTGTGAGTAGCAAAACAATTCAACTCGAACTCAAGGACATCGATTATTCTTACATAACAGGATGTCTAGAAGAATTCTGGTTTCAGATCTGTTTGGTTCAGCAGCTCAGCTGTGCCATTGAGGAAGCTGGTCTTTCCCTCCCCCAGCTCTGCCAACCTCACGCTGGCCCGGCCTACACTGTTAGCTGCATGGCTGCAGCCGTGCCAGGCAGAGATTAAGGAAACTTTAAGATGTTCCCCAGGAACATTCTCCTCTCACTTTCCACATGAGAAGTGGGTGCATATTCCTGAACTAACCACTGGGATGGAGACAGGATTATCCTGATAATGGATAAGGCCCATTGCTGGAGCAGGGGGTGCATTTCGTTTTCCCAAGGCTGCGTTGGGGAAGAACAAAACCAGGATTCAGTTATAGAAGTGCTAACGCAGGAGGCCATTATCGTGAAGCTGTCTCCATACTTTGAGTTCCTGGGTAACAAATCACACTCTATCTTAGTACATGAAGAAACAGAAACCACATTTAGGGCTATATTTTCTGTTCATAACAGCTGTATTTCAGCCAATCACAAACAGCCAAATGAGCAGACCATGCCCAACCAAGGCAAATGCCTCGCTGTAGCCAGTCAGGTGACTTCTCTGCTTCTGCGTTCGGCTTATAAAAGCTCCCTGGTCTCTCTGCTGGGTGGAGCTCTCTGACTCTCCTCTGGTTCTGAAGGCTGCCCTACTCATGGGTCATTCTTTGCTCAAATAACCCCTGTTAAATTTAATTTGTCTGAAGTTTTTCTTTCAACAGAAGAAATGGCAAAATGGATGCTGGGTGGGCAACCAAGAGTTTGCTTGTGTTCCATCGGTGCGGTGGGAGGGTTAAAGGCAATGAGGTAGTGAGTGCTTGATAAATGAGACCTATTAGTATTATTCTCTTTTTACCTTTTTCCATCCAAACCTCTCTAACCTGGTTCGGCTGCCTCAAGACCCAGATGTGTGATCGTGAGGATGTTCCAAAAATGTGGTAGTTCCCGATATCAAGAAGAACTGTGGGTACAAGACTTAAATAGCAGAGAGGACAAAAAAAAAAAAAAAACAAAAACCCCAAAACCTTCAAATCACAACTGTACAGAATCGCTCTTAGGACCAACATTGATCGTGGGTGTCCTCGCAGCAGCCCCACGGCCCCCTGCTATGGTTGCTGTATTTGGGGAGGAGGGGGCCTGGCACACGTTCTCGGAGGTTACCCCGCAGCTGGAAGAACGGGGCCTGGCAGTGGGCGAGCTCTGTGCATTAACCACCATCTCCACGGCCCCCACCGCTTTTTATCTGCTAACTCTCTCCAGCGCAGGGAAGCATGTGCTCATAGGCCTCAATATTCATTTTGGCAGAGAAAAGTCATGAGTGCAATGGAGATATTTTGAAAATATTAATCTGATACAGCTTTTGTTCACCGTTAGTCCCTGAATTATAAGTCTGAGCATTAAGTTTATTACTCAAAGAGAGGATGGTTGCTGCTAAAAATAGTAAAAATACTGTTTTTCATAGTCCATTCTTAGAGAGTAGTTTCCACATTAGAACATTCCAAAATATAGAATGTGGTATTGTGTTTTCAAACAAGGCCATCTGGCTCAAATGCCTGTGCTTAAGATGACATATTCTTCATGTTTCCTGGTTGGGGGTGAGATGGCTCCAGCACCTTGGGTTCTTATATAAGCAAACCAAAACCCAATTTAATATGAACAGTAAAATGAAACTCAAGGTTAATCAGAATCTACCAACTAACCATTAACTAGGGACTTTCCACTTTAACCAAATATTTTGTTTTGCTTCTACAAACACCTAATAAAAATTTCCCCTTGTGCCCCCTCTGGTGGAACACTGAACCACTTGTGATCTGCTGCTGCCCAATCCATGAATCACTGAATACTCAAATAACCTCATTAAAATTTTAATGTGTCTAAGTTTATCTTTTAACATAATCAAGCAACAAACAAAAATTCCACAGAGAGATGTTGCTTCTAATGGTTCTGCTGGGGGCAGGTCCCTCTGGCCTTTAAAGTTGATCAATATGGCGAAACCACATTTCTCATCAGTATTCTGAACTTTCATAACATTAGCCAAGTGGTGTTGGTTATAAAGGAAAGAATCCTCTTTCTTAGTCTAACTAAGAGTAAAACCTCATGCTTATAGGGGAAAAAAGCAGCATATTGTAGGCAAGGCAGCATCCAGAATACATTTTTCTCAGTCCCAAAAGTTCTTGCCACATGTTAGCTTTCCCCTTGAGGTGCCTATTTAGGCACAGTTAATGAACATTTGTTACTTAATAAATAATTTATACTATGTGTGTCTCCTAGACATACAATTCTCTTGGCCTTTTTAATATTCTCAAAAATATACAAAGATTCCACAAAAATTAAGATGCTGCCCATTTCAAAAACACTGAATATATATTACATTATTTTGATAAATTCATAGGATTTAATCACCAAATTCAAAGGGACAGAGAGCCATCCTAGAACAGCTGAGATTATGTTGGGTCTTGGAATGTGACACTCCAAATTACGGTGCTTTGGTGTGCTGAGTTTGAACTGAAGGAAATTGAAACCCCTCCCATCCTTCGGTCTCCTGCCTCTCTTCCCCACCCTACCTCCCCGTGAAAGTAAGTCACAGAAACCAGAATGCTCCTTTCC
The DNA here is from genome assembly GCA_963575035.1 of Avahi laniger. NCBI lineage: Eukaryota > Metazoa > Chordata > Mammalia > Primates > Indriidae > Avahi > Avahi laniger. Next base: position 39,841 of record CAUYSK010000465.1, on the reverse strand, counting down.
CAAATTGGGACATAGAAACTGAAATTCCTTTCTCCCAAAGCCAGCTATAAAACGTAGAAGGTCACCTGGATGGACCTTCTTCATCATGGAGACCATTCTTCTAGGTGAAGTATCACAAGAATGAAAAAACAAACACCACGTGTACTCAATACTAAATTGGAACTAGTCATCAACACTTAATGTGCACATATGGAAGTCAAACTCAACAGAAATCAAGTAGCTGGGAGGGGGAGGAAGGGATCGGTAAATTCACACCTAATGGGTACAGTGCATGCTCTCTGGGTGAAGGATGCACTTATAACTTTGACTCAAACTGTACAAAAGCAAATTATGTGATCAAAACATGTGTACCTCCATAATATTCTGAAATTAAGAAAAAATACCCTAGAAGGTCATTCTCTCCCTTCTCCCTTGAAGACCCTCATTCCAGAAGGGTCCTGCCCCATTCCCAGGAGGAAAGAATGCTACACAGAGGCCAAGAAGAATCAACACAGGTCCTGCTGGGCCCTCCCTGCACCTCGGTCTATTGCCATTACATCATACCCTTTTGTCCGGACACATTTCACCATGGCTGTTCATTCCTCACCGAGCCTAACCATAAAAATAGACAGTTTTCCTTGGATTTTGGGTTTTTATTTCTGAAGGCTCCTGTGTCACCTAAACTTTGATTAAATAAATTTTTTATGTTTTTCTGTTATTAATCTGCCCTTTGTTATAGGAGTTATCAGCTGTTACCCTTACGGTGGGTGAGGAAAGGCATCACAACTTTCCATCCCTACAATGAGATACTGAAGTTATCAGATGATAGACTTTTGACTGATGTTTGACAGTGCTTTTATTCCAGACATTAGTAACCAGACTAGCATTTCTGGACTGCGTCCCTTCTTTTAGGCAGACTTCATCTGTCACGCCTACAGGATTTTTCCAAACCTTTGCTCATCTGCTAGGACTTTCTATCTGAAGTATTTTAAGTTTTCTTTTCCTTTTAGCCAAACCCTTTATAGGAATATGTCCTTCTCAAGAATTTTAGGTTCCTTTTTCTGTTTATAAGGAGGCACCCTTTAAAATTTTGATTCTGTGATCTTTTTTCTTTCTTTACCTAAGCACTTGATATAATTAACAACTTCCTGTCATCAGTGACTACTTCCTTCTCCCCAGTATGAGCACTCCTGGAGGGAGTTAAGTCTTAAGCTATTGTTCCATGAATAATTCAGCAGAACTTAACCGTATTATTGAGTATAAATGAGCATGTTTAACAACACAGTGCAAACCCTGTATCCAGCATCCTCCAAAGGTGCACATCCTGGCCTCAGTCAAGTGACCTCTCTCACAACTAACCTCTGCTTGTTGGAGATGGCCCGGTGACAACCAGTATAAGGTTGTTGTTTGCATGTTTCTTAAGCCTCCTGGAGTGAAGTGCTAACACACTGTTAGACATGCTCATGTATCTTAAACCCAGTGTTCCTGGGAGCCAGGAAACAGGCAGGGGTCAGTTGGATTTCAAAAATAACCCAATATGCCTGCAAATACTGACATCATCTGAGATCACAGAAATCTGAGACAGAAATAGGAACATGAAATTATTTAGAAAATAATTCCACCAACCCTAATTATATTCTTCTGTTATTCTTTCTCAAAGCACACCATTCTTTTCTGTCAGCGCATTTATAATAATTCTGACGATATGGTTGAGTCCTTATGTGTTAATGTTCATCTTCCTTACCAATCAGGGAGCTCCAAGAGGACAGGAATCACATCCTTATTTTTTAAGGCATTATTTACATACATAGAAGTAAATCTTAAGTATACAGGTGAATGAATTTTTATGTATGTATGCACTCATGTATCTATCACCAAGTTAAGACAGAGAACATTTCTACTACTCCAGAAAGTTCTTGAACTTTCAAGTCAATATGCCCCACTCCAGAGGTAACTGCTATTCTGACTCATATCAATATAAATTTTTCCTTTTCTTGAACTTCATGTAAATATTAATAGAAACATAGTACGTATACTCTTTTGTGTCTTTCTTTGCTCAATTTAAATGTTTTTGAGGTTCATTCATAGTTTCCTATGTCTCTTTTTTTTTTTTACTACTGATTTACAGTATCCCATTACATGAATATACCACAATTGATTTTTCATTCTCTTGTTGATAAACATTTGAGTCATTTATAGTTTTAACCACCATCAATAAAGCCGCTAAGAACAGTTTTAAAGAAGTCTTTTTATGACATACACATTCCTTGTTTTGGGTGCATACCTACAGTGGAATTGCTGAGTCATAGACTAGGCATGTTTAACTTTAGTACATACCGCTAAGCAATTTTTTCCCAAGAAAGTTGTATCATTATATACTTTCCCCAGCTATGCTTGAAAGCTCAAGTTGCTCCACATTCTTGTCAGCACTTGGCATTGTCCATTTTTTTGGTTTTAACCATTATAACCATTCTATTCAGTGCATTGTAGTTTCTAACTGGAGTGTCAATTTTTTTTCCATGATGAATAATCATATTGAATGAAAATTTCTCTCAGGATAATCTTTTTTCTTCCACAATCTGTAAGCAGAACTATTTGTCAGCTGAGTGGAAGTTAGTATGGTTGAATAGAAATGCAGATATAATGAAGTTTATGTTTCCTACGTTTTGCTGGCCCAGTTTGTAAGAGCTCTTTATTCACTCTAAAAATAAAGCATTTCTATTAGAATTTTTAATCTGTAATTTTCATGACATGTAGAGAAACAATCTTGTGGGAAGGGATTTACCTTGGGCTGTTGTATCTGACAGTTTGGTTCTACAGAGCTTCTGTTGGATGAAATACTGTGTTGAATAGCATACCTCCCAAAATTTATGTCTACCTGGCACCTCAGAATGTGACCTATTGGAGATCGGGTCTTTGAAGCTATAATTAGCTAAGTTAAGATGAGGTCATGCTGAATTAGGGAGGGCCCTAAGTCCAATGACAAGTTACAAGGCCACATGAAGAAAGACACACACCAGGGAAAGAAAGCCACATGACGATGGAGACAGAGACTGGAGGGAGCTACAAGCAAAGGAACTCCAAGGATCCCTGGGAGCCGCCAGAAGTTAGGAAAAAGGAAGAATTTTTTCCTAGAGCCTTCAGAATGTGGCCCTGCTGACACCTTGATTTCAGACTTCTAGGCTTCAGAACTGGGAGAGATTAAATTTCTATTTCTTAGGTCACTAGGAAACTAATAGAGATGGCTTTATGGAGACCTTCACATTCAAGGTAATGGCACCAAGTCAGCTAAGAATTCTTAAAAGTACCACATAGCGCACTGATGTGAAAGCTCCTCAGTGGAGATAGCAGTGCTTCTGACGTGATTCTTTTTTTGGTTAAATGGAATTTGATGATGCTGATGAGAACAACATCTTTGATATTTCCAGATTTGTTGACTATCCAAGGATTAGGTCAAAAAAATCTTTCTGGGATCCACAGGCTCTCGGGAGCCAATTCACTACTGTTGAAGACTTCGTATCATTTGCCTCAAAGTAGAAGGAAAATATTTCAAGACAGAACACAGCTCAGTGTCTGGTGCAAAGAAGGAAGTCAAATATTGCTGAATAAACTTCATAAGATAGGTCTCTTTCAGTTGTCAAGTGACAGAAACAGACTCAGACTTACTTTTATTGTCTCATGGAACTGTGAAGACCAGGACACAGCTTGATTCTGGCAGCGCTAGACCGAGGGGCTTATAAGATACTCTTAGGGAACCATCTTTCCATTTCTCAGCTTCCTTCTTGGGGAGATTTTTCCCCACCACTTCTTGTAAAGGCAAAGGCTACCACCAGCAACTCTACACTTATGCAAACCTCACCGTTAATCCCCATGGAAAAAAAAAAGGAATGCTTCTCAATATTAATAGTTCCAGAAAAAGTCCAGACTTGGGTTTCCCTGCCTGAGCACCAATAACTGTGATCACAATGGTGGTGAACTCTGGACAAGCCCAGGTCACATAATGACTGAATCATAAGGATTGAGAATGGGGAAGATTTTTCTCCTAATAGACCTTGGCAGACAAAAAACACATCCATCTCCTGCCTAAGCTGTCATTTGGACCCATCTTTGGAACAGATTGCCACTGCTGGCAATTGGCAACATTTTTTTTTTTTAAATAATCTTCCTGGTTGTCTCCAGAAGTTTCATTCTTATACCAATCAATAGTCCTTTTCTGGAGCAAACTTCCCTGGGCCAACCTCATCCAAAATCCAGTAGGGTACAACCGTCGGATTTCAAAAGGAATAAAGACTCTAATGGAAATGACAAGGAACAAAAGCATTAAGATTGAATCTCATTGGTTCCTAGTACAGAAAAGACCCATGTGTAGACTGGCACAGTAAGGTAGCATTGCGAGGGCTACCCAAACTTCTGGACCCTGAACAAAATCCAGTAGGGTGATCAGCTTAGAAACAGAAAGGCGTTTATGCCTGGGGAATCGAATTAAGCATTAGTTGATGATTGAGAACTTTCTCTCTTGGTCTCTCTAAAACCAGAATTAAACTAACTTTTAAACTGTTCAAAATAAACAGGATTTGGAACATAAACAGGTTTATGTTAAGGAAATAAATTATTAACAGCTAGCATTTATTATGACATTGTATATCAGGCACTATGCTAAATGCTTTACATGAAATATTTAATCCTCCCAACATCCCTATAAGGCAGAGTCACATCACATTCAAGACAAGTTCTAGGCTTTTCCACTCAGCAGTTTACAAGTTGGGTTTTTTTAAGTTAATTAAAAATTTTAAACTCCCATCTTTACAGTCTTTGAGCATAGAACGGGAAGCAAAAGCTACCCTGCTCTACATGGGTCACAGAAGGGTGAAACCCAATAACATTAGCAAAGACACAAGCCTCACCGGGGCCTGATCTGGCACCCAGAGGGTGCTCAACCCACTTAGTGCCCTTGTGTTGTCCCTTGCCCAGTCTGTCGTAACTCCTATGTCTACATTTGTTCTATGAGTCTTGTAAAAAACTCATAAAAACAACGAGAGTGAGCTGCCGCAGTGAAGCAGAAACAGACCAAAAAGATAAATACACTCTCTGAGGGCAAGTCTCTGTTGTGTCCGGAGAGTGACAAGAAACAGGCTGGGCTAGCAGCTGCCAGGCATCCTCACTGTGCCATCTTGTTGACATTTCTTGGAGTGAATATTTCATGTCTCAGTTCTCTCAAAACATAGGATCTCTCTTTCTCAAATGCTTCTCAGGGATTCTTGAGTTTCTGGCTGATTACAAGAAACATTCCTGCTATTCCAGAAATAATTTTTCACATAGCTAAATGCCCACTAATTGCTCAGACTTGGGTCTGTGAAACAATTCTGGACTGCGTCATGATTCTAGAAAATTCTATGGCAGAGGGCCCTTCTCTGACACTACTATGAATACAAAAAAAGACCTTTTAACTTTACAAAAGAATATATGCTTATTTCACAAAAATTAAAAGGTATCAACAAGAAAACAAGAAGCGCTCATAATCCCACCTGCCTAATTAATGTACTAGTTCATATCTTGTTTCTCCCAGAAAGATTCATATAATACAAATTATTTTGTGATTTGTTCTATTTCAGTAATATTCAGGTGAGTTCTCCCATGTTCATAAATATATTACTATAACTAAAACATCAATAGGATTCTACTGTGTGGGTACAGAGACTTTTATATTTAAGTAAAATATGGTGAATTTGGTAGGTGCTGTATGTTCTGATAACTTCACACTAAATCAGACATCAAAACTACTGGTTGGAAGAACTTTTTAAAATTTTAATGGTTGTTTTCTTAATGGTATTCAAAAAATTAGTTTGGTTACTTTTCCCCGAGACCAACGACTTTTCTTATTGCATTACCTTAGTTGGCCAGTAGCTCTGAGCGTCTGTGTATAGAGCCTAGATGTCTCTGAAAAGCTAAACAAAAATATTAGATAAACATCTGATGTAGGTTTTTCTGCCGAGTGTCAGAGCTCTCTGCTTTGCTCTCCTGCGGCCTTGTTTATCGTCCCATCCACCCTGCGACACCATCAGACATGGGACCGGGAGAGGCACATCCAGCCTGCTGTCAGGTTAGAGAGGCACTTTCTCCTGGAGCAGGCTGTATCTTGTCACTGAAGTGGTTGTCATTTGTAAGAAGACTTCCTGGCAGTAATATTTAGAAGTAGGGTTTTTCTCGTTTTTATTTTTTAATGTGTAAGATGGTGGCTCCTTGCTTACCACCATATCCTGCAGCTGTTGAGAGGAGTAAGAGAGCAAACACGAGTGTCTGCCAGGGTTTTCGGCACGTTAGGGTCAGTGCAAGAACTACCGTCTTCCCTGTAATAAGACTCAGAACGGTCGTCCTGCCCATGACCACACAGCTGTGACAGACAGCTGCAGAACTCATCACCCTATAGCGCAGTCACACAACCACACAGGATGTGTTTTTTGGGCTCCCTTCTACCACTCACCGCAAGGCCCACTGGATCCCATCTCCCTGGGCTTCCCAGGCTGCACAGTTCTGGAAAGCACCTAGGAACCAAAAGAGCCACAATCTCCCCTGATCTTAACCCGGAAGACAAGACATATTGACCTGTGTTAGTAGCCACCCGTCTGTCTGGCACTGGCATGGAGCACCCTTTGTTTCAGGTCTGCCGAAGAGCTTTGTGTCACCAAGTCCTTCTGCAGACTTCTGGTGAAATGGATGCGTCTGCAGCAGGAGCAGAGCCTACTGCCAGAGAGAAAACTGAGACAGGCATAAATTTAGAACGACGCCCTGTGAGGAGCTGGGCATGCTCTTAGAGCCACATCTCCCCCAAGACCCGCCCTCAGATCGTAGCCATCCCCAGGACGGGAGTGGCCCCACTGTCTCCCACCTGGTCTTCTCTCTGGTCTCATCCTCTCTGCATTTCCAACATCATCCTGGCTTCTCTTAGCTCAGGGTCTCTTGCTCTGGTCTTTATCACGTTCCCCTGAGTTGAATGATACTTCAGCAACCAGCTCCTGAGGCTTGCTTGTGTTTTGACTATGTCATACTCAGCTCTTTGTCACTGCCCCCTTTTCTGACCTTGTCCTGCCACCCTCCCCAATGGTGGTCCACCTCCCAAGCCATCTGCGCAGACCTCTGACCCTCTGCTGCCCTCTAGCGTCCCACTCCACACTGTAGCACCTGGATGCAGAATTCACTCCTGGTGGGCTGGGTCCCCTTTAGAGCCCCGGCCTGGTGCTGGCTCAGCTGCTTCCCGTTAGGTTAGGTTTGCCTAGAATCACACCGGCCTGGGACAGCAGCGTTGTGGGGCCCTGACCCTTCCCGCACAGATGTCCCAAAGCTATGGATGAGGCTCAATCACTGCACCAACCACTTGCCCCTTTTCCATGTCTGCTTTTCAATGTGTAAAATAGAACAGGAGGTGAATGAGTGATCTTGGGAGCACAGTCTCGCCTGAATAACAGAAATCCGCAGCAGTGTCTGGCCTCCTTTTCCTATATCGGCCTTTGTCCTGAAGAAGACCATAACACAGAAAAGAGAAAACATCACTATTTATTGCATTTGCTGTTTGGGACCAATTATTGAGAAATGGCACATTTACTGAGTGGACAGTTCACTAACTACTGTAGTGATTTCATCCCAAATGATCCAGAGTCTTCCATGAGAAGAGCACGAGATGCTCTGAAGTGCTGAATTAAAACTAAACCCCCTTATTTGCATTTTTTAGTATAGTGCAAGCCCTATACCTTAGTCCAGTGCTTTTCAAACTTTAGTAGACATCAAAATGTCCTGGAGGAATTGTTAAAATCCAGATTTCTGGGCCCAATTTCCAAAGATTCTGACCCAGCAGTCTGGGATTTGCATTTCTAACAGGCTCCGGGTGATGCTGGTGCTGCCGGTGCCGACCTCACTCAGAGTAGCGCTCCTCTGTCCCATCCATCTCCCAGGAGAGGGTGGCAGGATTAGTGCTTGTTATGAAAGGAAAGCGGAGAGGAACGTGAGAGTCGGCTTCTGACGTGCTAAGTGCAATTGTGCAACGGGACAGCGGTCTTACAAGCCAGGCTATGGTCTTGAGAAATAACTTTTCAAAAAAAAAATTATTTCCATATCTGGAAATTTATCCCTTTTAACACATAAAAGAAAAAAATCAGAATTTTAGCTCTTAGCAGATAGACTTGTTGATAGACAAGAGGGAATTGCCCTCCCCACTGTGAAGATTTAGATGGAATGAGAGAGCAAGGAAGATGACAGAGGAAGCTTGCCCATGTCCAGGCAGTAACAGGACCGTGGGAAGACGGTGGAAAAGGCGAGAACCGTATGTCCCTGATTCCCCACAGCTGAGCTCGAGCCTAAGGTGAGGATAGATTGAGGGGAGCACCCAAGGCAGGGAAGACTTGCTTTTAAGGGACGCTGGGGCGAACCTCCCTGCCCTAAACGATCTGGGGCCCAGTCGCCCTAACTTGGAATCACACAAGAATATTTTATGATTCTGGCGTGGCACAGACAGGACCCAGAAGCACCTGGTTACGACAGCAGCGTCAAGTAGCTCTTCGGGGCAGACCCACAGGAGGGTCCTAGTCAGGGATCACAGCCAGGACCCAGAGCAGTCTTGGGGGCCTGCAAGAGCAGAGGGAGGCTGATCCCAGCAAGCCAGGGGAGGCCAGATTGTGGCTGAGCCCTCCAGACACAGGCTGCCACTGCAAGGGCCAAGAGGACAGGACCTAACCAGCTAACTAAGGAACACTCCCAGGGGACACTGGAGACGGTAGAAAATATTGTTCCTGGGTCTCTGCTAACATTCATAGTGTCTTTGTGCACATCAGAATAAGGTGTTTTTTGGGCAGAGGGAAATTAAAAGGTATGCGCCTCTGGGCCGATCAACTGGAAAGAGGAGCCCCTTCTCCACCCAGGCTGATGCGGCTCTAGCCAGGTCGTGGCTAGAACTTCAACCACACCATGACAAGTACAAGACAAAAAAGACCAACAGAAGTTAGACCCGACTCTTCTCTGCCACATTCCCACCCCTAGACACCGTCAGAGAATTAGGAAGAGTAGAGGCTAAAAGCATTTTTATTCCAGAGACTCATTCTACTATTTAAATGACCAGATTGCACTTTGCTTTAAGCTGAAATAGCCACATGAGTAAATTTTATATTTCCTGCTTGGAGAACAGAGCTTGGGAGAAAGGCCAGGTTGGTGCTGGACCAGAATGTCTGGTAGATCATTTGCAAAGATGGCTGCGCGATTCCTCCCAGCCCCATATGCGCACTCTCTGCAGTGAGACTTTGCTCTGCTCCCGTCCAGAGAGGCAGTCTGTTTCCCCACCCCTTGAATCTGGGCTTGGCCATCTGACTTTCTTTGACCAATGAGATATCAGTAATCATGAAGCAAGCAGAGGCTCAACATGTGCGTGTGCACTGGGGCTTGCTTTCTCTGTCACCTGGGATGAGCCTGCTTGCGGACGAAGTGCCACGTGCAGAGAAGCCTGCCTGAGGAGTGCAGAAACTTCTGGCAGGAACAACTCGTCGAAACCCTGCACTGAGAGACTTAACCAAACGCTAGCACAGCTTCTAACAGCCCCACCACTGCCCTAAGTTCCTGCCTGGGAAAGCTCAAGGCTGTCGAAAGAATTTACAGTTTGTTCCAACCAACCCCTGGAGCCAAACTCCTGACCTCATTTTCTTAGAACATTTTAAAAAAGAGCTTACAGTTGTGGACCCTTCCTCTGTCTCTTTCGGATGGATATGCATCGCCTACAGCCCAGCAGCTTCTTTCTCAAGGATCTACTGGCCATTCCTTTGGAATGCAATCCTCCGGAAGGTGAAGGGCCCCAGACTCCGTGAATAAGCCCAGTTAGCAGACACACACCACCTAAGTGCATTTTGTAATTTTTCACCTCTCTCACTTTGCTGAGTCCCCACTCGCTCCTCCTCCCAGCTCCCTCATTCTCCCTTTGAAACACCAGATGGACCGTCTGCATATCGGCTTTAGCCCATCTCTTGCCCCAGCTGCAGCAGTTTGGGGATTTTTTTGCTTGTATTTTCAGAGATGGGGTCTCACTATGTTGCCCAGGCTGGTCTCAAACTCCTAGCCTCAAGCAATTCTCCTGCCTTGGCATCCCGAGTAGCTGGGACTACAGTTTGAATAAAATCTATTTTTACTGCCTTTAATTAACGTCCAGCTTTGTTTATCTTTGGCAGGCTCAGCTGTCCCAGCAATCCTCGATTCCTAGCTGAGATCCCAGACATGCTGAGTGAAGCTGTCTTAGACCATCGAGCTGCCAGACAGCCCAGCCGAACCACTCAACCAGTAATAAGTATTTGAGAAATAATAAAATTTGTTGTTTGAGTCCACTAAATTTTGGAGTGGTCTATTGCCTAGCAAGAGCTGATAGGATTTTAGAATTATGGTTGTTTCCTGCAAACTCATGTTATAGAGCAAGTTAGATTTGTAACTCCATTTCACTCATTATGATGCTCCTAAGACTCCAACTAAAAGTGTGCAAACTAAATCAACTAGAGGGGTTGGATTGTGTAACAAAATGCAAAACAGATAGATTTTTAAATCATTAATTTAAACTACACGCTGGGTTAGAACAGTCATGTTCACCAAGGAAAATAAATATCCACCTTCCATATGAAATGGGCTGGCTGCAGCCTGACCACTCCAGGTATCTGGTTCAGTCTGTTTGTGCTGCTATGACAAAATACCATAAATTGGATGGCTCGTAAAAACAGAAATTTGTTTCTCACAGTTCTGGAGACTGGGAAGTCCAAGATCCAACAGACACAGTGTCTCTTTCTGGTCCTTAGACGGCACCTTCTCTCTGCGTCCTCACACGGTGGAAGAAGTGAGGAAGCCCCGTGGGCCCGTTTTACAAGAGCACTAATCCCATTCACGAGGGCTCCATCCTCATGACCTAATCACCTCCCAAAGCCCCACCTGCATTAGCAATTATCCCATCATTTTAGGGGTTAGGATTCCAACATACAAATTTGGGGGGACACAAACATTCAGACCATAGCAGTGCCTCTCTGTTCTATTCAATTATCTCAATATTTCCTGAAGATTCTTACAGAGTCAGAACACATTGGATTGTTGCAACCAGAAGGAAGACGGATTGTAGCAATTACAACTAACGACTATCAACTTGTTACGAGTGTGTGCTAATATTGCCAACGGCTAATTAAAGATTAGTGTGGTCTCCAGGTTCTCCCAATCGAATGCCTAGTCTTACTCCCTTGCATTTGCAAGTGCGTTCAGGTGCGGGTAAGAAGCATGGCGCTGCAGAGAACGCAACAGGACTTGCATGTTGCTGCACGGCAGTCATTTGTTTCACGTCTCATAGAAAGAAAAAAGATGAAGACCTTTGGTTTGGTCTGATGGGTTGTCTTGTCTGACCGCAATGAAGCAAGAAGCATTGCCCGGGTGCTCCCTGGCTCTGTGTTGATAAATACCTGAGCATATTTGTCATTTTGTACGAGGCTGGGTATAAGTCCTATTCCTTCATAATGTCCACATTTTACAGTAGCTGAGAGGAACTTCATTATTTTGAGTTTTTTTTAGCAAAATTTACAAATGCAGTAAATTAGCAGCATCTTGAGTTTCATAAAGATTCTTGAAACGTTTGCTCGTGACTGACTCAGCTAAAAATACATCATAGGACTCGATGACTAGTGGGAGGTGAGAGGAGGTGACGGTGACAGATGAAAATGCCTTAACTGCCCCGAGGTGCTTAGTAGGCACCTGTGTGAGTGAAACGCTTTTATTTATGACCTGGAAGATCGGCGAACTGATGCTATGTATGAAATCAAGCTTGGAAATGTTAGCGATGTAGATGAAATGGCTCAAATGAAATCGAAGAAGTGAGAATCCTGGACAGAAAATACTCAAGGATTATTTTCCACTTCAGGAAAGATATGAACCAAAATCTACAAGGCACATTGATCTGAATTGCTGACTCTGTCGCTGGGAAAACCCCCCAGAAATTGGCAAAGACAGGAAAATATTAATACAATTATGTATTGGCATTAAAGGCATAATTTGTAAGCCACTTGATTTCTGTTTACAAAGATTCTTTATAGCATTACTAAAATGTTCACTACATCCAAAATTGAAAGTTATATTCGTATCGTGTCATTTTTCACGATTCTACTACTGTCTGTGTATCACAAAGGCGATTAACCTTGCATCCATTTACCGAGCATCTGCTATTTTCCAGCTACTGCTGAGTGGGAGAACAATTGGAAACAGGTAATTTTCATGCAAATAACAAGTGCTGAAATAGAGATAGGCAAAAACTTCCATGGGAAGAACAAATGCTTTTGTATTCATTCTATCCTAATTACTTACAAACGTGATCTTATCAAGCAATTATTATTCCATTTTATAGTCAAGGGAATTGAGGCACAAAAAAGCTGATTTTAGATCACTAACATTATTCCCACTTTCGTCTCCGTTTATACTTATAAAGCACTTGCTAAATGCTTGGGTTTGACATTCGTTTTCTCATTTAATGTTCACAGTAACGGCCAAGGTTTAAAGAGATTTATTCATTTGACATTCAACATTGAGCACCTGTCATTTCCTAGGTACTGGGAATACACATATGAATAAGATGCAGTCACTTCCTTTACAGAGTTTTAAACGTAATTTATAAATTACTTTCACAAGACCCTGGAGCGAGTGAAGGCAGAGCTGGGATTTAAATAGGGGGCTCTCTGGCTTTACTCCTAGTGTTCATCCCACTGTGACCAACACACACCACTGACACAGTCATTCGCTCACTTGCTGTGTCAGGTTCCAGGCCAGGTGACACGGCCTGGAAGTCACCAGGGGATCAAAGAGCTGGGGAGTGACCCCAGCCCTCCCATGCCCATCCAGTGTTCTTCCTCCCACACCACTGTAGCCCTCGTGACCCCAAACTGGGCAAACCCCATGGGTAAAACTGAGTGGGGGTTGGTGCATGTGGTCTCACCTGGTTCTGAGGCCCCAGCCAGACGTGGGCAACCCTTTCTGGGTCTGAGAACCCACCGTCCACATCCCCTCCGCGCTACTGGAGGAGGGAACGCACTTCATCTCTCTTCCTTTGCTGCTTTTTCCCGGGCTGCCTGCAAGACACCAGGGGTTTAGTGTAGGCTTTTCTTATTTATTCTCGTCTCCTTGAGGTTTTGCTTATGTGTACTTTCCGGTTTCCAAAGCGCTGAAAGATATATTGTTTTTTTTTCCTTCAGGCAGCTTACTGCAGAGCTCCTCTCAGAAATAACACATTTGAAAAAGAGATTTCTACAGATGTAGCAAGCACTTTAATTTAGAGTTGTCCTTGCTACGCTGTTACAGCCATCAGTCCTGACCTCCGGGACTTGTCTCCGCTAGTGAAGGTTGCAGTAAATAGTATTTTTGCCTGGATTTTTACATTTTTAGAAGAAGGTCTAGGATTGTTTAAATACAGTTTAAGTCCATTTAATTAAGTATTTTAAAGTCTATTAAAGTGTAACTGTCAACAGTGGCATCTCCCAGGTTAGGCTGAGGGGATGGCAGGGATGAATGCGGCAGTCCATGCCCTCTGGGAGACTCTGATTTAGTTGGAAGGGCGGTTGTATCGTGTGGTACTTGAGAGCAGGGGTCGGCAAACTTTTTCTGAAAAGTATCAGATGGTAAATATTTTAGGCTTTGTGGGCCATACGGTCTCTATCATAACTATGTAACTCTGCCATTGCAGCATGAGAACAGCCATAGACAATAGCAAACAAATGGGCATGGTTATATTCCAATAAAACTTTATTTCCAAAAACAAGCAGTGAGCCCAGGTTTGCCCAAGGGCCATAGTTTGTTGACCCTTGGTTTAGAACAATGTCTCCCCCATCAGACTTCCCATTTTACCACCCTGGCTCTGTCTTTAACTGTGGCATTTTGGGCAATCCACTTAATCCCTCCAAGTCTCAGAGTTCTCTTCTATAAAGTAGGGATAAGAATAACAGTTGCCTCTTGAGTTTGTTCTAAGATTGAATGAGGTAGGGCTTATTTAGGGCAGCGGCTGGCTTCTGGTAAGAACTCAATAATGGTAACCATTACTACTAAGCCAGGAGCCCAAGCAGAAGCCTCTCTCTGGTTAGGACACAGCAGTGATAACAGCTACAGAAAGAGACACAGGGGACCTTGAGCCATAAATCATTGTAAACAAACCCTCTTCCAAGTGGGAGACTTACCAAGGCCCTCTTGAAGAGGGGTATGAAGACCAGATAGCCTTCTAGGCTTTCTCTGACCTCCTCCTTCAATAAACACTGGCTGGCTTTTGCTGTGCTACCATCATGCCCTGTGCAAACCTCAGTTAGGGTCTTTACAGGTGCCCTCAAGGTGACTGATGGTCAACATCTGTTCCCACTCCACTGCAAGGGTGGTATCCTCTTCTCCTGGGATCCCAGGACCTGCAGGGTTGGGCCATGTCAGGTGGGTGGTTTGTAAATATTTAGGATTCAGGATAGGTAAAGGAACCGCTCTGCTGTAATAACCCTAAACTCTACAAAGCCAGTCCAGTACAGAGGGAGTTTTGGAAGCACCTTCCAAAACATCGCTAACACATTCCTCCTTTTCACAGCAGTTCCTAAACTAGATCATCAACATTCTCTGAATGTCTGTTGCCTTTCTTTCTGAGGGTCAAGGACCAATCCCTGTAATGATTACAGGATGTTCTCGAATAACCGATCGCTGTCTGGTTATTAAGTGAATAATCTTTTACTCACAGAAATGAAAAACAAGTTAAAACTCCAAAGTTGGACAGTCTGAGCTTGGCAATCCTATGGTGGATGGTGGCCATGCCACTGTGCGGCGACCCAGACAAATGAAGCATGGGCCAGCCAGACAGCCAACTTCCCATCACACGCTCTCCAACGCCTTTCTGGCACAGTGTGGAAGGGTAGTGCCAAATGGGGACATGGCTGACAACCACCTCAGTTCTAGCAGGCACAGATCAATGGACCTGGCACCTGCTTCATGCCTTATTTGAATTGCTTTTGAAAGCCCAGGGTGGGGAAAGCCAACAAACCCTGCAACATAATGTGCTATTGGCCTTGGCCAAATGCACTTGGGCCGTCTGCCTCTTTGTTGTGGTGAGTCATTCTAGACAGAGGGAGGACGGAGCGGGCAGGGAGGCCTCTTTACAAAGAGTGCAGAGGAACCAGGGCCACCACATCCAGTTCTTTGTTGCAACCTGGGCATTGTTGTTCACTGCCAGCTGTGCCACAGAAGCAGAAATGCAGTGGAAGACAAGAATGAGGGTATGGAGGAGGAAGAACAGAACTATCATAATATGTACCAGTTCATCAGCAAGCACAGTGCTAGATGCTGCTACCATGATCACCCTGAATCCCCACTAGAAGCCTGGGTTCTTCCTGTCAGAGCACTTCTCTATCTTGAATCCTAGATAGGATCACAATTACCAAGTTTTAATCAATCTCTACAAACCTCCAAGAGGTTCCGTCACTGGCTCATGCAGTCCCCTGAAACAGTCAGCGCTTGCTATGTTGGCTTTTCTTAAACTCAGCATTCTCTCTTTTGCCACAGGACCTTTGCACATGCTAGTTCCTCTTTCTGGAACTCTCTTCTTTCCATGACTCTCCCTCCTTCCAGTCTTTTATCTTGACAACTCAATATCTGGATCGCAGTTCAAGTTTGCCTCCATCAGGAAAGCTCTAACTAACTCTGCAGTGAAGGCTAAGTATCATAGATAAAAGCTGTATTTCTTCTCTCTGGACTTCTTCAGTTAATAATTACATGTTTATTAGTTGTTAAGTAGTTTCTGTAGTGAGCATTTTATCCTTAACCTTAGCACAGTTCCTGCCTCTGGAGCCACGCTACTAGGATTTAAATCCTATCGCCAACACCTACCAGCTGTATGACTTTGGGTAAATCACTATGTATCTCTAAGCCTCAGTTTTTGCATCTATAAAATGGGAATTAGAACAGTATCAACCTCTTCGAGTTGTTGGGAGGCTTATGAATGAACACATATGTTATGAATGAACATATGGAACCCTTAGCACAGCGCCTGGCCTTAACTGATGCTGCGTAAATGCTATTTATAGTTACTGCTATTATGGAAGACACTCCATAAACACCTTCTGGGGTGTTCATGTTGCCTCTTCTCCTTGGTTTTGACACTTGTGAGATTTCTGCTTCCATAGATGTAGCCAAGACCCTGACTGTAATTGCTCCTGACTTACTGGTTTTGACCAACTGGTTTTGCTGTCAGATTGGTTCATGTCTGCCTGATTTTTCTTTTCAACCCCAGACCGTGTTCACAGCCCCAAAGCCAACTTGGAGATCACTAGCCCTGGCTCTATTCCAGGCTGTGACCCCTGCTCCAGAAGAAGGGAGAGAGGTGACAGTGATGAGGCAGCAAATAAACTTCTGTTCCTGGCAACTGGCCATCCACAGGCTGGAAGGGAATGAGGGGCAGAGAGCTGACAGGCAGATCAATACTCCCAAGTGCTCCAAAAATCTGCTCTTACAATATCTCATCATGTTTTCTCTCCACGCCATCCCTCCAGCCCAGGCAACACTCTCTCAGTGCTTAGGGCTCTGGACCTGCAACTTGAGCCTTTCAGTCCTGAAAGAGGCGCTGAGGAGAATTACGTTGACAGAGTGTTCTCCAGTATAGTTATTCCCCTAATGTCAGGCTAGGATTACATTTTTGATACCATCAGATTTTTATTTTATTTTAAACTAGTTTCCAATTATAAAAGCAATATAAATGTACACAGTTAAAAGTTCAAACTGATCAGAAGGACAGCAAAACTTATTAAAAGCTCCCCTCTGATTTACACATACCTGCATAGCCCATCCCTTTCTGGAAGGTAGCCATACTATTGTTAACAGAAAAAGCCCCAAACTCTAAAATAATTTAAAGATGTTTACTCTGAGCCAATATGAGTTGCCATGGCCCAGAGATCCACAAACCCAAGAAACCTTGAGTAAGTGGTCCTGAGGTGGCTGGGCTGCAGTTTGGTTTTATACATTTTAGGGAGATAGAAATTGCAGGTAAAAAATCATAAATCAATACATGGAAGGTTGGCTTGGCTTGGTTTGGCTTGAAAAGCTGGGACATCTCAAAGTGGGGGCTTACAGGTTATAGATGGGTCCAGAGATTCTTTGATTTGTAATTGGTTAAAGAAGTAAAGCTTTCTGCAACAACTCAGAGTCACTAGAAAGGAATGCTTGAATTAAGATAGAGGGTCAGCTATCTGTCATGAGATACTATACCAGAGTCAGTTTGGAAACAGAGCCACATCATACTGGGTTAAAAAGAAAAAAAAGTTAACAAGATTTTATGGTTTTTAAGGCGTGATTTCACCTTTGCCTTGCATGGTCTTAGGTCCTGTTTGCAATTTGCCTAACCTCCAAAAGGGAGGGAGCATAGCAAGGCAAGTCCAACCTCCCTTCCCTTATGTCTGAGAAGTCAGTTTTAAGGTTTCTCTGGGGACAATTTGGCCAAGATGGGGTCTGTCGGGTTGGCAGAGGCCTTAGGATTTTATTTATAGTTTACATTATATTGAGTATCCTTTTAGAAAAATATTTGCCAAATATGTAATTCACACAAAAATATGCATCATACATCCATTTTTATACAAACACTACACATATTGCTCTGCACAAGGACACTTCTTTTAATGAAGCTGTATCTTTGTCTTATTTTAAAAAGATGAATAGAGATTGAAGGAGAAACAAAGACATTCAAAATATCACTTGTCAACCTCTGCCGATTCTTCTAACGTTACTGATGTATGACTCATTCTTCCCAAGTAATAAAATTCATCTATTTCAGAAAAGGCCATTTAAAAAAATTTAAAGCCAAAGGAAAACTTTGGTCTTAAATAGGGATTTCATAGTACCTGTCATGGTAGGCACTTACAATGGCTAGCTATTGTTACTGCCATTATCATTGTCACTATTCATATTTTCTAGAAGGGAAGACTGCCCGGGAAGAGCTGATTACTCCTTCCTTTGTGCCACTACTGCTCCTTATAGTCACATCAATAGTTCTAGATTTATAATTGTGTGCTTGTATTTGTTTCCTTTTGAATCTTATTTCTCCTTCAAGCTCCATGGACTCTCCAGTACCTGAGATATAACAGGTGATTGGTCTTTTCATTCTTGCCGTTCAACTCATGTTGAAACTTAATCTGCATTGTAACAGTGTTAAGAAGTGGGGACTTTAAGAGGTGATCAGGTCACGAGGGCTCTGCCCTCGTTAATGAATTAATGCCATTATGATAGGAACAGGTTAGTCATCCTGGGAATGGCTCCTGAGAAAAGGATGAGTTTCCTTTCTCTGTCTCCTGAGCTGGTTTGCCCTTCTGCTCTTCTGTCATGGGATGACAGAGCACAAAGTCCTCACCAGATGCTGGTGCCATGCCCTTGGACTTTTCAGCCTCCAGAACTATGAGCCAAATAAACTTCTATTCCTTGTAAATTACCCAGTCTGTGGTATCCTCCTCTAGCAGCAAAAAACAGACCAAGACAACTCTCAATTCCCCTTGTAAACATACAGCTTCTGTTCTTAAATATAAACAGGCAGCCAAGGATCACCAGACTTGAGGAAAGCTAAGATTTAATACCCAGGAAATAGGGAATCCAACACAGGAAAGAGGTGAAAAGAATCACCAAGATGATGGGAGCAAGTTCTAAGACATCAGTTCTGCAGCAGACCAAGAAACAAACCAGAGGGTACAGAAAAGGGGACAGAGGATGTCTCTAAGTGAAAAGTGCAACTAATAGGTTACCTGATGTGTTTGACCACACTGAAGGGAACTTTACAGTTTTATAAGTGAATCTGGCTATAAAGTAATGATACATACATAAAAAAACTAAGGGAATCAAAAATAGTACAATTGTAAACTCCAGGAAAACAAAAATTTCTACAGGAAAGAAAATTAAATAAATAATGCTTATATAGTAAAAAATAAAAACACAAAATAGTAAGTTAACCAAAACTTGGGATATAAATATACTTGGAAGACAGTAGAAAGGGGAAATTGAGGTGGCAGATAAGTATAACAAAGCTTATCTTCCAGAGTATAAAGCCAATAGATAATGTCTATAAAACTGAAAATAAAAGAGCAAGAAATATCTGTAAAAGCATATTACTTAGTATGAAAGTTCCTCAAAAAACTAAAAATAGAATTATCATATGATTAAGTAATTCCACTCCTGGGCACATTTCCCAAAAACTTGAAAGTGGAATCTTGAAGATTAGCACATGTTAATTGCAGCATTATCCATAATAGCCAAGAAGTGGAAGCAACCCAAACGTCTATCAAAAACGAATGGATAAAGAATATGTGTGTGTGTATATATACATATACACACACACACACACACATATATATTCACAATGGAATATTATGCAGCCTTAATGAAGGAAATCTTGTCACATGCTACAACATAGATGAAACGAGAACATTAGGTTAAGTGAAATAAGTCAGTCACAAAAAGACAAATGCTGTATGATTCTACTTATATGCAGTATCTAAAATAGTCAAATTCATAAGAACAGAAAATAGAATTATGGTTGTCAGGGCTTGGGTGAGGGGGAAATGGGGAGTCATTGTTCAATGGGTATAGAATTTCACTTTTACAAGATGAAAAAGTTCTACAGATCTATTGCACAACATTGTGAATATAGTTAACATAACTGTACACTTAAAAATGGTTAAGAGAGTAAATTTTATATGTGTTTTTACCACAACTAAAAAAACTTAAACTGTACAGTTAAAATATGGACAATTTATTATAAGCAAATGATATCATAATAAATTTGAAAAGGGAAAAAGAAAGTATATTGTGTAGAGAAAACACTAGAAAAAACAGCTCCTTAAAGAAACCTTCTCTGGTGATGGGGAGTGGTGAAACAGGGGCTATGATTTCACATTACAAATCTTTGAATATTAAGTTATGTTCACCCGCTACCTAGAAAAAATAAACATTAAATTAAAAAACTCATTCAAGGACATGAGAAAACACTAAGGTTTCAATAGAAAAAATGGATCAAGATTATGATTCAAGAAAGAAATACAAAGAATTGATAAAAATGAGAAAAAATGGGTTCAAGCTTATCAGTAACCAAAGAAATGCAATGACATACTATTTTTCCTGCCAACGTAACAAATATTAATCAAAATGAGTATTATTCAGTGATGACATGGATGGAACAAGACAAACAGTCCCACGCATTGTTGTTGCAAAACTCTAAGAGGGCAATTTGGGAATGTGTGTTAGGATCCTTAAAGATATTCATACCTTTTCACCCAATGGTTCTATTATAGGAATTCATCCTAAACACAAAATTAAAGGATTAAATTTTTTAAATTATGTACAAAAGGATTCATCACTGCACTCTCATTTCCAATATTTTATCATGAAAATTTTCAAATATATTATACAAAAAAGTTGAAAGAAAAGTACAATAAATTTCCATACCATCCAGCTAGATTTGTCAATGATAACCTACGTCCTTTCCCTACTTTGTCGGTTGCAAAGAATGAACGTTCAGTTAGAAAGGCATTCAGCTTTTATTCAGTGGCCAAAGAATGGAGGAGGGGAGCTCAGGCTCTAAGGAGACCTTCTGCCAGGCACTGGGAGGCGTGAGAGTTCGAGTTAGACAGCGGGCGGTGGAGGTGCGTAAGCTTGCACAGGGTGGAATTTCAGACATGCAGTTCATATACATGCTTCTTCATACATCACATGTACAGAAAATGGTGGTGATCTTCTCCTGGGGGGGGTTAGTATTATAATGATATGTTAATGAGCTAAAGGTAACTGGAGGTCATCTGCTCTGGTCTGCATGGTTTTGTGTGGCTCGGGACTTCCTCTGGCATCTAGTAGGGGGTCATGTGGCTATTTCCTGGCCATCTGCTGTCCTTGAATGGTTGTGCCTATGGATAAAAAGAGTAAAGAAAAACTGTTAAAATTTTTGACCCATTCCACCAGGGCCATCCTGATGACAGGTTCAAGTATTGATAACATTTTACCATATGTGAAAGTAAGTTGCCAAAATCATGACACTTCATCCCCAGTATCTTTCATGCAAATACTATTTATAATAGCAAATTTTTATCATAGAAAGAACAAAATGTATATCAGCAAATATGTTATATAGATTATATTTATAATTATATGGACATTACAATGATGTCCATGATGGCTTTTTAATTACCTTGAGAATGCTTACAGTATAGTTAAATAAATAATGCAAAAGTCGAATTATGACCTCAACTACAAAGCACCAATAGTTAACAGTGGTTATGTCTGGGTATTGGGAGCATAGGTAATTTTTACTTTTTATATTAGATTTTTTAGTTTATAACAATGTAAAGAAAAATAAAATCTCAGGACCTCCAAACTCCTTCTGTCAAAGGGAAAATTAAGCCTGGAGGCTGAGTCACGCTACATGGTGTCTTTTTCCCAGATGGACAGCTGTTACTTCACAATCCTACATTATATATCAGCCAGATCCCCATGGACAGGCAGAAAGCCTCAGGCACTTCCTGAAGACTACCCCCACAAAATCACTCATAAGTAAATTCTCTATGAGCCTTGAAAGCTTTCAGATGTGCATCCTGCCATAAAACAAGAACAAGTCAATTGTAACTTTAGGTCGGCAATCTAGGTCTAGCTCCCAAAATTAAATCTGTTTGATTCCATACTGATAATGTTGATTACTAGCTTATCTTCTCAGGTGTAGAACAGAGACAAGACGAGATCAATTATTCCTCCAGCCACTCTGATATGTCTGCATAATTGTTTCTTCCTTTACTCTCTTTTATTTTCTTGAAACGTTCATCTTATCTTATGAAAAATATAGATTTACTGGGCACTAATTAAGGTCTTACAAGAATGTTACTTACTACTCACCTCACTGCTTCTCCTCCCACTTTTAAAGAAAATACTAAACCTCCTGAGAACTTCTTTGGAATAAAACAGCCACAGATGTGTCTGTGACTAGTGTTTTTTCCTGGGTATACCCTCAAGGTTCTCAATAAACCTTGATTGATTGAGATACTCGCATCACTCACTCATCTCAGTTGCCAGCAAAAACAAACAACAAAAATTACCAATTAATATTTGAGTTTTAAAAAGTTTCAGAGAAGTGATCTGTTCATTCAACAAACATTACCTAGCGGGCTGTTGCCATGAGCTGTAATGCCATTTCGGACCCCCAGTACTAATACCATTTCTGAGAGCAAAATACCAGTCTGCAGAAGCTTTAGTAAAGTATACGGTGAGTTCCTCTAGCTTTTTGTTGAGTTTTTGCCTTTGGGAGAAGTGTGTAGGCTGCACATTATTTATCAGAAACCAAGAGTGAGTGCCTGAGTAAATCCAAGATTGTTTTCATTACTATTTTTCCAACTTCTGATGACCCTGGAAATTGTCCTGAATTCCAACTAGTTGCTTCTCTTAACTGATCTGAATCCCTTTCCCCTACTCTTGCCCCTTTAACATCTAGTTGGGTTTGAAGACACAGCTCACTTATGCCCCCTCTGGGAGGGCTTGCCCAAATCCCCAGTTCCTGATACCCCAGGAGAAGGAGCAAGGTGCCCCACTGACCTCAGGCGTCCTCAGCACCATACATGCTGTCTTGTAATGTGAAGTTGTCACCTGGACTCCTTTCTTGCCTCCCACTCTAGACTCTTCGCTCTTGAGGACAGGGTCTATTTGACCTTGGGGTCCCCAGGGCACAGAAGAGAGTAGGGCTCAGGCACTAGGACTTTGAATGCCTGCTTCTGTTACTGAACCCAAAAGGGGTCCAGCCAAGGTCTGGTAGCCAATTATTGAGACAATGAAGATTGCCAAGGAAGAGAAGAATATTTAATAGGAAAGATGTCTGTTGGGAGAAGAGGGGATGCAGCCTCAAATTCATCTCAACTAACAGAAGAGGCTTTTAGAAGACAGGCTACATGCATTGGGGAAGGTTGTGTTTAAATTAACGAGGGCTATGCTCACTGGGGCAGGTTAGTAAGACATGGTGAGTCTTGGCCTCAGAAATTCTGTCCAGTGCACTTGGACTTTGGAATCTTAACTCTTTTGTCTTGGAAAAATTCTGTCATTTCTGGGAAACAATTCAAAAAGGTCAAGTAGTTAGTTAAAAGTTACAGGGTTCTGGTTATCAAGCCCTACTTGCCTGAGAATCTAAAACTTGAGAGGGAGAGGATTGTGAAAAAACAAATAGGGTCATTGAAATTTGTTCATGGAGCGGTTACACTATGTTACTTAGAACAGCTGTCCCCAACCTTTTTGGCACCGGGACCGGTTTCATGAAAGACAATTTTTCCACTGGACGGGGCTGGGAGAGGATTCAGCTGAGCCGAATCCACTCTGTCAGCAGATTTGCCTCCTTTCCAGGCTTGTTTGCTTGTCTGTAAGATACTGTCTGAACTTGATATCGTCTCAGGTCCCAGGGAACTCCAAACCGAAAATCATGAGAGAGGATGTTCAGAGCATGTTTCCACCCTGATCACCCTCTTAGGAGGCTTGAGCCCCCACCCAGACGCAGTCTCCTATCGTCTTGTGGTGCTTTCCTGTGTTCGAATGTTATCTCAACTTGCAGATCTGGTGCAAGTTCCCCATTGCAGGGGACGGCACAGTGTTGTTTGGTGTTTCCTGCGGAGCCTGACGCAATGTTCTGCACACACAAGTGCTTAATGAATAAGGTTCAGGCACCTGGTGCAGGTCTTTGCCCCAGAGCCCACCTGACTTGTGAGGCTGCTTAGTCCCTGGTAGGAGGCTTGGTCAACTTCAGTGGCAGACCAGTTTGGGGCTTGGGGTTTGATACTTTGGAATCATTTTTGAAAATGGACATGAGATTCAAACCCCTGCACATCCTCTGTATCTCAGGGCCCTTCACAGTATCTTCACAGAGGGGCAGATGTAAAATGTAAAAGCAGGAAGCGGTAAGATGTCAAAGCAGGAAGCTAGGACACCATGTAGAAGAGAGCAGATTTATGCAAAGCTCTCTCATAATTAATCTGTTTTGAAACATTGAGGCCGCTGTAGGGTTTCAAGGATGTCAGGTTGGAATGAGTGCTTCTGGTGACAAATTCGGAGAAAAAATTACCCTGCAACTCTCTAGCCGACAGCACTAAACCAAACAGTGACCTGTACCAATAGCCCGTGACTAACGGGAGCTGAATTTAAAAAGGCATAATTTTGCAAAAAAGAAAAACAGACTTGATAATAATAAAATAAAATTTATAAATGTTTTCATATGACTTTTCTCCCCAAGTGCTTAATATAAGTTTTCTTTGCTGAAATCCACGGTGCAGAGTTGTAGGATCCCAACTATTCAGAACGAACCATCTCAGACTTGGAAGATTACTGATTCGCGACAAAACAAAAAGCTAAGCAAAAGTAGAACTTCTAGCTTCATACCACAGTGAAAAGCAAAACAAAGACATAACACCGTGTTTTTATCAGTGCCTTTTATTATAGCCTGACTGCTCACAGACACAGACTGGCCCCCAACACCTGGTGAAAGCTTGGGTGCCCCAGAAGTGGTTGGCCCTGCACCGTGGGACAGATTTAGGTCCCTCCTGTTGGCTTTGAACTGTCTTCCACACTTTGATTGCCTTTGACCTCTAGAGTAATTTGAAAACAGATGATGTTTTGCTATGGAAAGTTCTACTTGTGGAAATATGCCCAAATTTGATGTGGGAAAATTTTACATCTGTTGCTTAATAATTCCCAACACACATCTTAAAACCCCCAATGATCTGGGCACTTTAGTTCACCCCACCAAAAATAAATAAATTAATTAAAAACAACAAGAGAAGTTTATTTCCCACAGTAAGTTGAGAGGGAGAGAAACCAGAAGAGCTGTAGTTCCCAGGGGGCTGGAGAGAAGTTTTCACCCCTCTCATTACCGAGAAGGAAGCCTTTCCTCTCACTCTCTTACTTCCTCACTCCCAGGAGCTGCTGATCTGCCCGCTCAGATTCTAAGACACTGATTTTGGGCCATGTTTGCCAGGGGACAGGCTGCTAGGAGTTAGTGGCTCTCTCTGCTTCTGCATGTTGCAGTAAACTGACCAGGACAGATGAGCCCAGCTTCCTCTCTTCCCAGTGGTGAGGCCAGCTTAGGATGGAGGCTAGCAGTCTCTCTCTTTCTCTCCTACAAGAACCACGCAGGGATGCTTCTAACCTTCCCCACCAACTGGAGGGTAATGAAAGCCTGAGATTTGGATTTCGGCTTAAGAGGTGGCTGAGCACTCCCCTTTATGCCTCAGGCCTTGGCCATTGCTCTGGTCCTCTTTACTGTCACTTTGCACACAGCAGCAGCTCTCCAAATTTAATGAGCATCAGAATCCCCAGAAGGGCTTGTTAAAACACAGGCCACTGGGCCCCACCCAGAGTGTCTGATTCAGTAGATCAGGGGCAGGACCTACGAATTTGCATTTCTAATAAGTTGTCAGGCGATGCTGTTGCTGCTGGTCTGGGACCACACCTTGAGAACCACTGCCTGGAGTTTAAGACACTGTTCCAGTTTATGATAAGGCAGTACTTTGCTTTCTTTTACAAATTGGATGTCCCTGGGCCCCTAGTTACCTTCAAAATGTCACTCTGACTCCTAAGAAGAGCAATAAAATGAACACATTATCCCAGAAATAGATGATGAGTTTTATAAGGTAACAAGAAGGAATATAAAGTGTTTTAGCCTGGAGAGGGTGAGGCCAAAGACTCTTAGGGAGGCAGCTGAGCATATGTCCCCCCCAGAGGGATAACAAGGCTTACGAGGCAGGGAGAGAGGGCTGGGCAGACATGAGGGTGGGTTTCCAAACTGCAAGGGCAAGTACACAAGCACGCTAAGAAAGGCTAGGGAAATCCTATCCTCAGAGGCCTCTAATGATCATCTCACTTGGTCAGCTTGAACCTGGACAAAAATACACATAACTGGAACAGTGACGATTGATTTGACTCTCATTCTCTTCCAGGAACTATGTTAAATACCATATATATTTAATTTTATTCTTATAACAACTCTATGAAGTTGGTACTTATATTATCCTCACTTTACAAATGAGCAGACTGAGACCACAAAAGCCTCTTACTCATCTACCTGGGAAGTAGCAGAACTTGAATGCAAACCCATGTCTGTGTGATCCCTCATCCCAATTTCAGGTAGTGCATGAAGCCATCATTAGCTACTGGAATTTTGTATTTTCAGACTAAAGAGGCATTCTTGTCCCAGGAGGTTGAGAGGAGGAAACTTCCCTGTAACCGAGTGAAAGGCACACGGTCAGTAAGTTCTGACAGGCTGCGGGCGAGGGAGGGGAAGGAGTGCTGGAAGCAGGAAGGCACTAGCCAACCAGTGAGGAGCTGGGGCACCCGAGGAGCAGACTACACCGAGGAAGGTGGAGAGAAAGGAAATGGAGCTTATAGTACTTGGAAGGATAATACTTACAAACGCATTTCAAAACCTGTTCGTTCTCCTGTCTTCTCCCTCACAACAAATGGCACTACTAGCAACTCAGTCATCTGAGTAGAAAGCCTGGGAGTCACCGTCCCCTTCTTCTCCTTGCCCAATCTCTAATAGAAAACAAGTTGCATGAAGGTAGAGATTGCTCATGTTGTTTTCTTGTATTCCCAGCACCAGCAAGGTACCAGGGGTGCTGCTCCTTGCTGAAACCTGGTCAAGTCCTCATGGTTCTCAGAACGAAGTTGGTGCTCCCTTGGCAGTGCACAGGTCCTTCGTGGCCTGCCTCCTGTCCAATCTTCCCTCCCTCCCTCTGCTCACCGAAGCCATTCCTCTCTGCTCTCCACGCCCCACATGTGCCACAGAGCCTGTTTCCGCCTGGAATCATAATGACCTGACCAAACCCATTCCTCAACCAACTGCCACTTAATTCTTCAGGACTCAGCTTAGATGTCACCTTCATCAGGAAATTTTCTTGGATCGTGGTCTAATTCTAAACTTTTAGGCCCCTCTTCTGTATTCCTATATCTGCCTGAGCATTTCTCCATGATAGCACTGTGAAAGGATGGTCTTGCTAACAGGCTGACAGGAAAGATAAATCTCTAACCTGTAGCCTCTTAGAGAGGCATAAACTCTGTCTCTAAGATTAGTTACATGAGTATCTCTCCTACAGAGGTGTTTACCCTGCAATTAAAAGAAGCTGAGCAAACAAAAAAAGATGTAAATTCTCCTTAACATTTGCCAGACTGGTCAATTCACATTCCAAAGGGAAAAGAGTCACCAGGAGAAGGGAGGGAAGGGTAGACTATCTGATTGACTGTCATTAAAATTCACCACCTACAGACTAAAAAGTTTTGTTGAGTTTGTTTAAACAACAAACTTAAGGAGTTCCTAAGTGGACAGCAAGAGTGTGAGCTTTTCCACCTCCTCAAGGAGAGATAACACCAGATGCCTCCCGTTATCAATCTATAGCCAAGAAGAAAGAAGAAACCAATTCCTGTTATTGATCTGCTACATGAGAAATGGAAAAGGCCAACAGAGCAGTTTCTCGGCTGTCTTCTGCTAATTGGGCTACAATCATAAATCTCCCCTTACCCCTCCCCAGCCTGCCCTAATAAAGAGTCAGAGTCATTTGGTTTGAGGGCCAGCGCCTCCCTTATTTCTGGTACTGTGTCCTCTTTCTCTTCAGAGAAAGAGTAAAATGAACTTTGTACTTCCTTCTATCCTAATCTTCATCTGAGAAACCTTTCTCACCGCATATGAATTTCACACCCTTTCACACTGTCAACGGAAAAGAACCCAAATGCTGTAAAATAATTTAAAGAGATTTATTCGGAGCTGCCTATATGTGACCATGGCCCAGAGACCCACATCCAAGAAGCCTTGAGCAAGTGGTCTTGCTTCGGTTGGGTTACAGTTTGGTTTTATACATTTCAGGGAGACAGGAATTACACACAAAGTCACAAATCAATACAAGGAAGGCATACATTGGCTTGGCCTGAAAAGGGGCATTACAGGTTATAGATGGGTTTAAAGATTCTTTGATTTGTAATTGTAATTTTTAATTGGTTAAAGAAATGAAGCTTTGTCTAAAGGCTTGCCATATTTTAAGTTACGATAAGGAAGTCCGTTAATCAGAGGCAAGCCACCAGACATATACCTGCAGGTGTGGCTTAAGCTTTGTCTTGCATTGCCTTAGGCCTGTTAGTGAGCTAGGAAGGATATCTCAATAAGAGAGGAGGAGCATGACAAGGCATGTCTGACTTCCCTTCTCATGGCCAGCAACTCAACTTTAGAATATTTTGGGGTTCCCTTGGCCAAGAGGGTGTCCATTCAGTCAGCTGCAGCAGGGCTTAAGATTTTACTTTAGTTCATAGCATTCATCATTTTTCTCATCTTCTTCTTGAGGATGACTTTGCCTCTATCCTCAGAACATAATACAAGCTTAATAAGTATTTGATGAGTTGACTTAAGACTCCAAGAACCAAACTGTTCTCAAAGTTTCTGTGTCCTGTACCTAGGTCCATGGGGAAGGCAAAAGGTAGGCTGGGGAACTGACCTCAGAGAACACTTAGGGCTCTGCACTTTCACCACTGCAATATTTTAGACTTTCAGCCTAGCCTCCAGGGATGAGCATGTGAGTTCTGCCTCTGACTCAGTACCTTTAAGACATCTCAGAGTCTCTCTTTCAGTCCCTTAACAATGGTGATTAAGGCTAGCAAAGCAAAGCTCCATCAGCCATCTACAACTCAAGAAGATGTCCTGAGGTCACTTAGCTTCAAGTCTGACAACAATAGAGGAGACCTTAGTATTTCTCAGGCTCAGAAAGAAAAGATATCTCAAATCTGGAAAGAGATCCAAATCTGGGTACCAATACAGCCAGATTGAAAGAAAAGGTCACATTATTTGTTTTCTGATATTTGTATAGTCCAAGGGTTAGGCATTCAGCATCCTGGCTGCCTTTCCTTGCATAAGGAAAGAGCTCTGGAGAGAGGAACACCTCTATGTAAGGGGACTAAGTATGGGGCATCTGATGATTCAAATGTCAACACTCACTGAGCACATCCTTCCAGCCAGGTTCCATGTTGGGCACTTAGGGACAAAGATCCATTCTGACATGCTTTCACCAGACAGTGCGCAAGGATGACAGTCACAGAATGGTTTATGGTAACCAAAGTCTGTAAACAATTTAAATTTAAACGTCCATTGCTAACTGGCCACTTAATTTATGGAACTCTCATAGAATGGAATATCGGGCAGCATCATTAAAAAGAATGTACTATTAATAATAAGAAATGATCTCTAGGGTATGTTGTGAGAAGAAAAGAAGATACAGAACAGTGTTCATAGCTTCTATTAGTATAAAAAAAAGAGAGGATCTATCTATTGTCAACTGAAGAAATGATGAGGTTCATAAATTTGAAAAGGAGAGTTGTATCTCTTATAAAGGGTTACAGCTTGCAGGGTGGCCATTCTGATAGGCTGGGAAGCAGTAGCCTTGGGCAGAAGCTGAGAGCATGCACCTCAAGGGAGGGACAATGGGAACAGGAATTTATGCTGAGCACGGTGGCCAAATGTACATATTTAACAAACATAGGAGTCATAAGTATTTATGAAAGGAGAAACAATTGAGCTTTGTGGTACTTCATGGGATGCATGATAGGAAAATGGTGGTCTTAGCATGATCCAAGGGTGGAGTTTTCAGCCTTCTGTCATCAAAAGGTAAAGCAGACACAAAAACTGTCACTGCACAGACTCTGTAGACTGGTCAAAACTGATGCAGGGTGTGCCCCAGTGAAGGGAGGAAAGCCCCCTGAACTCACCAAGTGGGTTCCTGGCTTCACGGAGGAAAGAATTCAAGAGCAAGCCAACTAGTGACAGAAAGTTTATTGAGATAGAGACAGACAATAGATCCTACTCCATACACTGAGTAGGGGTCCTCTCCTGGAGGGAGGGGACTCCTTATGGGGCAATGGTAACATTTTTAAATGTTCAAAAACCCCATATGTAACCAGCATTGTCTTGAGGTCAGGCCGTAAAGGTTAATCATAAACTGCTGTCACAGAAAGGTAAGCACAAACTGTTTGTAAGGCACCCAGCTTAGTAATTAACCCATCCTCAGGTGGTCCCAGGCTGGCAACTTGCTGGCGATTTCCTTGTTCAGAGTGGTTAGGGTCCGGTATCAGCCAAAATGGCTTCACTTAGACTCTCTCGACCTTTCTTTTTTGTCTTATCCCTACATTATCAGCCCTCCATGCCCCAAGATATTTTATTGCCTTAATCTTAAAGGGTTGTAGTAAGACAAAGATCTGTCTTCTGTAGCTTCTTCAAGATTGAGGTGGGATTGTAGTCCTTGCCTGTTGGGAATAAAAATCTCTGGACACCTGATCAAATGGGCCCAAAGGCAGAACATCTCCGTTCTCTGGGTTGAGAAGTAGTGTGGGTCAAAAGCCTTGTGCCAGCATCATCTTGACATGAAACTGTTGTAACCTAGAAGACACGAACTTTATGGGGAGGTTAAACAAAGAGCAGCCAAAAATCGACAAAAGGAGGATAGTAACTAGGAGTTCCAAGAAAGGTAAAAACTAGGTGATCGATGGTAGATACCCCTTAATCCCATGTTTTGTGGGGTGGGGTTATTAAGACTGTGTAACCACATGGCCTGTTTGTAGGTTTTTCTTATGTTCTCTCCTACTTGCCCAGAAGTATTAATACAAGTGCAACAGGTAGTGCTTAACACGCCACAACGCCCCCCCTGCTCAGCCAGCAGACAGGAGGCAGGAGAGTGTGCTGATACTGCCCCCACTGGAACCCATCTTTTACTGGTCCCTCTTAACATATGCAGCAACATGAAAGATTTTGTCCTTTTTCTGATAAGTTTAAAGTACTTATCAAGTATTAAACAATTAGCCAGAACAGATGGAATCCATAGAATTAGGAACAGCAAGAATACAGCTTTGAGATGAACTACACTTGTCGACAAGAGACTTGGTCCCAGCTGTAGGGAAGTGAAGTAAGCCTAACTGGTAGAATACCAGGAAGGTGCCAACAAACACCAGAAAGAGGGAAACAAGCATTTCATATTAGCATGAGGATGTTAGTTAGCCTTTTGTCTATCTTCAGAAAGTGACTTTTTGAACAGCTATCTGAGGTCTTCTACAGGTTCACACCTGTAG
The DNA here is from genome assembly GCA_963575035.1 of Avahi laniger. Lineage (NCBI taxonomy): Eukaryota > Metazoa > Chordata > Mammalia > Primates > Indriidae > Avahi > Avahi laniger. The sequence continues at coordinate 8,725 of CAUYSK010000465.1, read as the reverse complement.
GTCATGGTGCCTTCAGTCAGTGCCTGTGGGGGCCCATAAGAGACAGGTTTTGTCCTAAACAGGTGTCCCCAGGTTTTATCCTAAACAGGTGTCAAACTCCTTGGCGTTTGACAGCAGTGGGGGTACTTAGTAATAAAGGATAGGGGCCCTTCCATTTTGGTTGTAGTTGGTCCTCAGGATCCTTCTCTCAAGGTTTCAATAAGACTAGGTCTTCTGGTTGCACAGGGAAACTAACCTCTTCTTTCATAGGGGAAGGTAACATTTTATTTCCATATTCTCAGAGGGCCATTTGAACGTGGCCTAAGTTGATACCTTGAGTTAGGGTCTTATATGCTGCTTCATCAAGTAAGAGTTCCAAGGTTTAAAAAGGCCTCCTATATAAGTCATTTCAAATGGGCTAAGCCTCAAAGTCCCTTTGGGGGCCATCCTGGTTCATAGGACGGTTATAGGTAAAAGGGAAACCCAGTTTTCCAGAGGTGTCTTGATAAAATTGTGCTAGTGTTCTTTTTAAGACATGATTGACTTTTTCCACTTTACCTGAGGATTTAGACCTCCAGGAGTGGAGATGATAGGTAAGGCCCAAGGCTAAAGAAACCTGCTGGGTCACTTTGGCTGTGGCAAGATGTAAGAATTTTGACATTTCTAATGCCTTTTCTGTCCTGGTAGGAAAAGCCTTTATCCAGCCCATAAAGGTAGCTATAAACACTAGCAAATACTTTAGTCCGTTGCAGGGTGGCATTTGGGTGAAATCCATTTGCCGGTCTTCCCCAGAGGTATGTTCCTCAATGTTGTTTGGGTTGGAGAGGTACAGGGTGGCTTCAAGGGTCATTACGTGCACAGAGCTTACATGCACAGGCCTTAGTGACACTCTTTACTGTCTGAAACAAACCTTTTCCTGGAAATATCTGGGAGATAAGCCTAAATAAGGAGTCTCATCCCAGGTGTGGTGAGTCATAGACGTGCTTAATTATCTTCCATTGTTCTGCTCCAGGGAGAAGTTTGCTTTCTCCCATTAACCATCTTGAGGAGTCCCTTTGCAAGCCCTTCTGTTCAGCCCATCTGATGTCTCCAGTTGTATAACAAGGCGGTGCTGACATGTGTGTCTTCTCTAATATTAACACTGGAGGCTGCAGTAGCAATTCCCTTTTGGCCACAGTTCTGGCTGTCCTATCCACCAGGATAGGATACCAGGATACTTCCTTTAATAATGGAAGTATCCCCCTTTTGGAGTCCTCTACAATGTATGACAGCTGTCTCTTTGGGGAGTTAAACTACTTCTAGAAGTTCTAAGATTTCAGAACGGTGCTTTATAGGGGAGCCTTTAGAAGTCAACAATCCCCTTTCCTCCCATGTGGCCACACAGGCACGCAGCACCAAAACCCATATTTAGAGTCAGTAAAGATAGTGACTCTCAAGTCCTTTCCTGATTGGAGAGCTCTAATCAAAGCAATTAGCTCTGGCTTCAGGGCAGAAGTCTGGGGAGGTCAAGTCCTAGCTTTAAAAACTCCCTGCCGACGAACCATAGAACATTCTGCTTTTCTCTTTCCTTCATGGACAAAGCTACTTCCATCTGTAAACCATTCCACATCAGGGTTAAGCAGGGGTTCATCTTTAAGGTCAGGCCTACTGGAATAAGTCTCTTTTGTGATTTCAATACAAGAATGAATGGGTTGGGACCCTTTCTCCTGCAGGGTAGAATCCGGTAGCAAAATGGGGGGTTTTAAAACCTGACACACTTTAAGGGTAACATCTGGGGGGTAGAGCTTAGGTATCCAAGCTTGATACCTAAGCAGACATCCCCCTGTTAACAACCAGTGTCCCTTAGCTTCTAAAACTCCCTGTACCAGGTAAAGAGTTGTTACTTCCCGCTGTTGTCCTAGGGCAAATTTACTGGCTTCCTCTACATAATGCAGTGGGGCTACAGCTCGCAAGCACCCCAGCCACCCAGCTGCCACCTGGTCTAGCTGTTTAGAGAAATAAGCCATAGGCATAGGATTATTTCCCAGCCTTTGAGTAAGGACCCCCAAGGCTGTCCCTTGCCTTTCAGCCACGTAGAGGGTGAAGGGCTTTTCTAAGTTTGAAAGTCCTAAAGCAGGGGCAGTCCCTAATTTAGGGACTGAGGTTAGGAAGGCCTGTGGGCAGGTCCTGTCCCAGGTTAGAGGCTCATGATCAGTTTCTCTTAAAGCCTCATACAGAGGTTTTGCTATGAGGCCAAACCTGGGAATCCAGATTTGACAAAATCCTGCCATTCCTAAAAAGGTTCTCAGCTGCTTTTTAGTCTGAGGGGGCTGAAGTACCAATATAGGCTCATTCCCAAGCTAAAGTCCTGGCTCCCAGAGTGAGCACATGTCCTACATATTTAACCTCTTGAATAGAGATCTGGGTCTTGTGGGGAGACACTCGATATTCCTGCTTTCTCCAAAAATTTAGGCCCTGAATAGTGTTTTCGTCAGAGTCCTCCTTAGAGGGACTGGATATCAACAGGTCATCACACTGTGAGAGAGTCCCCTTGTCTAACTGTAACTCTCTTAATTCTTTCACCAAAGCATTTCCAAACAAATAAGGACTATCTCTAAATCCTTGTGGTAAAACTGTCTACGTAAGCTGGGATGTCACATGAGTATCTGGATCAGTCCATGCGAAAATAAAAATATATCGAGAATCTGGTGTAAAGGAATGCAAGAGAAAGCATCTCTCAAATCTAAGACTGGAAACCACCTGGCGTCTTCAGGTACTCAGGTCAGTATTGAATAAGGGTCGGGAACTATCAGATGGCCCAGAATTGCAGCCTCATTCACTGCCCTTAAGTCTGGACAAACCTATATTCTCCATTTGGTTTCTTTACTGGCACAATAGGAATACCACATGGGGACTGGCAAGGCCATAGTAGCCCATGTTTTCAAAACTTGCCTATCAAGGGCTGAAAACATTCTGAGCCTCAGGTCTCAGGGGTATGGACTTTTCCAGGGATACTTAACATTAGGCTTTAAACTAATCTGAACTAGGGGGCACATAACCTGCAGGAACTTCGGTGCTCCAAATGGAGGGGTCCACCCAGGTGGCAATTTGTGATGGAAGGCTAGATTCTTCCCCATCTTATGTAGAGAAGAATTCAAAGTCAAAAGCAACATTCTCTCTGGGCTGGCTCTTTTATGAGGCTCACCCAATTGAACCGTGACCTGGAACTTGAAAGGTAAATGTCTCCCGACCAAAGGAACTGGACATTCAGGCACAAGCAGACGTCCATGGAGAAATGAGTGGCCCCTAGGAGCAATCTGAAGAATGGGCAAACCTTTCAGTCTTTGGCTGTCCATCAATTCCAGTTCCTGTACAGGAAGAAGAAGATAATGACCCTGAAAAATGGGTCAGGACTGAGAAGGCGGCCCTTGTGTCTAATAAGAATTTAATATTCCTACCTGCCTCATCCAGGGTTACCCGAGGCTCCTGTGTGGAGACAGTGAGATGTCCAGGGGGAGCCGTAGGGGCCTCAGGCCCCATCGATCCTCTGTTCTCCTGGCCACTATAGGTTTGGGCAGCCGACGCTCCCTTTGGGGCTTGGGGCAGTCCTTACTCCAGTGGCCCTCTTACCTATAAAAGGCACATTGATTGGGACCCAAGGGCCTGCCAGACAGGAGCTCTCATCCGGGCATCCCAGACGCCAGCCCCGCCGTATTTCCATAAGGTGGGTAACCTTGAGGTGGCAGGGGCTTAAGGCAGCCACCAACAATTGGGCCTTCTGATTATTTCTTTTGGTTTTGCTGCCTGTCCCTATTGCTGTAAACTCCAAAGGCCATATCTAGAAGCTGATTCACAGGATTCTAAGGGCCCATTGCTGTTTTTGCAGCTTCCTTCTGATATCAGGGTTGGGTTGGGAGATAAAATGCATTCCTAAGAGGGCCTGTCCCTCCAGGGAATCTGGCTCTATGTTAGTATATTTTCTAACACAGGGCCTCAACCAGGTGAGCCTGAAAGAGGGCAAGGTTCTCATCTTTTCCCTGGGTGACCTCTCTACCTCCGTCATAGTTTACCGGCTTCACTATGCATTTTCATGCCTTCTATTAGACGAGTTATCATATGATTTCGGTATCCACAGTCTATAGATCCTTTTCGATAATTCCACCAGGGGTCAAAGTCAGGAACGGCATCTCCCCCTACATGGCAGATTGCATGCCCTTGATTTTGAGCGGCTACCCAATCCACGTGTTCATGGACAGTGCCTAGGATTCTCTGTTTTTCCTCTACTGTACAATTAGACAATAGTGTCTGTAAGTCCCGCCAGGTTAAGTCAAAAGACATAGTCAATTTAACAAACTCTTCAATAAATTTTTCTGGGTCCTCAGAAAACCGACCAAACTTTTCCTTGCATACGCCAAATCTGACACAGAAAAAGGCACATGCCCTCTACTTATTCCCCGCCTCTGTTAGCCACCTCTTGCAGTGGGCACAGGTTTGGTTTTAGGGGCTGATATGGGGCCTCACTCCTGTTGGTGCCGGTAGGGCTCACTTCCTCCAGTCATGGAGGATAGAGGCTGGTGATAGTTGAGTAAGGGAGAGGAGTGTCTGTTGACCTTGGGGTAGAATCCTGTGCCAGGGAGCTAATGGAACCCCCTCCACAGAGCTGGGAGACTGAGGAGGCTCTGGGGGTGGCACAGCCCATCTAGAAGGGGAGGCCAGAAGGGGATCATCCAGATTATCAGGTGTGACTTCCTGATGCCTGGATGTATGGGAGCTAGGCACATCCTGCAACTATCCCTTAAGTCAGGATCCTGATAAAGGGCCATAAAAGCTTGTACGTAAGGGACCTCCACCCACTTTCCCTCTCTCTTATAAACCAAGTCTCATTGCATTATGGTATGATGATTTAGAGCTGCAGTCCCCAACCCCTGGGCCACTGACCAATAACAGTCTGTGGCCTGTTAGGAACTGGGCCACACAGCAGGAGGTGAGCGGTGGGCAAGAGAGCAAAGCTTCATCTGTATTTACAGCTGCTCCCCATTGCTTGCATCACCACCTGAGCTCCATCTCCTGTCAGATCAGTGGCAGCATTAGATTCTCACAGGAGCGTGAACCCTACTGTAAACTGCACATGCGAGGGATCTAGGTTACGTGCTCCTTATGAGAATCTAATGCCTGATGATCTGAGGTGGAGCTGAGGCAGTGATGATAGTGCTGGGGAGCGGCTGCAAATACAGATTATCATTAGCAGAGAGGTTTGACTGCACAGAGACCATAATAAATCAGTTGCTTTCAGACTCATATCAAAACCCTATCTGAATGGCAAGTGACAAGCTGCATCTGGTGGCAAGTGAGCTGATGCACTTCAATTGTACAGCTGCATCTGGTGGCAGAATCTGACACTTACTTTAGTCCATCTGTGGCCCGCCCATTATTTTGCCATACTTCTTTCCCACACCGTGCACTTGTCTCAGTCACAGTTTTGCTAAGCCCACAAGTTAATCCTAGGAAAAATGAGTAAAACGCAAACATCACTGGAGAGCTTCTTTGAAAAGGGGGAAAGACCCAATGACGAGATAGCAGAAGACTCTAAGACTGCCAACAAAATGAAAGCTGCATTTAAAAGAAAATACCAAGAGTCCTACTTAAATTACTGGTTCACTGCAACAGGTGATTCACATTCTCCAAGCTGCTTTGTATAATATGTGGTGACCGGCTATTCGACAAAGCCATGAAACCTTCAAAACTGCTTTGCCACATGAATACCAAGCACCCTGCATTAAAAGACAAGCCTTTCGAGTTTTTCAAAAGAAAAAAAAAAACCACGAAGAACAGAAGCACTTGTTGAAGGCCACCACTTCATCAAATGTGTCTGCACTGAGAGCATCATTCTTAGTGGTTAATCACATTGCTAAAGCTAAGAAGCTCTTCACTGTTGGTGAAGAGTTTATCCTGCCTGCTGCTAAGGACATTTGCCATGAACTTTTAGGAGAGGCTGCAGTTCAAAAGGTGGCACGTGTTCCTCTTTCAACTAGCACCATAACTAGACAAATTGATGAAATAGCAGAGAATATTGAGGCACAATGGTTACAGAGGATTGATGAGTCACCGTGGTATACAACCCAGGTTGACAAGTCTACCAATGCTGACAACATGGCAACGATGCCTGTTGTTGTGCAATATGTTTTTCAGGAGGATGTGCATGAGAATATGTTACATGCACTTTGGTTGCCAACCAACACCACAGCTGCAGAACCATTCAAATCTTTGAATGATTACATACCAGGAAAACTGAACTGGTCATTTTGTGTTGGTATATGCACGGACGGAGCGGCTGCCATGACTGGACGGCTTTCTGGTTTTGCTACTCAGGTCAAGGAGGTCACTTCTGAATGTGAGTCTACGCAGTGTATCATCCATAGAAATGCTGGCTAGCCAAAAAATGTCTACCTGAACTAAACAACATTTTGCAGGATGTGATTAAAATTATCAACCACATTAAAGTGCATGCCTTTAACGCACATCTGTTCACGCAGCTCTGTGAGAAGATGAACGTAGAGCACACACGTCTTCTCTTACACACAGAAGTGAGACTGCTTTCTAAAGGCAGGTCACTGGTAGAGTTTTTGAGTTATAAGAGCTGCTCCAGAGATTTCTTTTAGAAAAACAGTCACCACTGGCAGCACATCTCAGAGACACAGAATGGGTCACAAAACTTGCTTACTTGTGTGACATATTCAACCTCCTCAACGAACTGAATCTGTCACTTCAGGGGAGAATGACAACTGTGTTCAGGTTGGCAGATGACGTGGCTGCATTCAAAGCCAAACTGGAATCATGGAGGCAATGAGTGAACTTTGGGATTTTTGACATGTTTCAAACATTAGCAGAGATTTTGAAAGAGACTGAGCCAGGGCCTTCTTTCTCCTAGCTGGTGAATGATCACCTATCTCAGCTTTCGAAAGAGTTTGAGCATTACTTCCCAAACACAAAAGACCCCTAAACTGTGAAGGAATGGACCCGTGACCCACTTGTGAATAAGCCATGTGAATCAACTTTGTCCGTGCTAGAAAAGGATCGACTGCTTGAAATTGCAAATGATGGTGGCCTTAGAAGTATGTTTGAGTCAACTTCAAATCTGCACATGTTCTGGATTAAAGTCAAGGCAGAATATCCTGAGATTGCCACAAAAGCACTGAAAAGTCTGCTTCCATTTCCAACATCCTATCTTTGTAAAGTAGATTTTTCTGCAGTGACAGCAACCAAAACAAGATTACGGAGTAGACTGGACATAAGCAACACACTTTGGGTGTCACCGTCTCCCATCACCCCCAGGTGGGACTGTCTAGTTGCAGGAAAGCAAGCTCAGGGCTCCCACTGAGTCTGCATTACGGTGAGTGGTATGATTATTTCACTATATATTACAATGTAACAATAATAGAAATAAAGTGCACAGTAAATGTAAAGTGCTTGAATCATCCCCAAACCACCCCCCACTCCCCGGTCCATGGAAAACTTGTCTTCCATGAAACTGGTCTCTAGTGCCAAAAAGGTTGGGGACTGCCGATTTAGAGAACCATTTTCTGGCCAAATTTCCAGATCTCCTAATTCATATTAAGGCCAAGCTGCATTACAATAGGAAATAAGTTTCTTTTCCTTTAACCCTTTCAATTTAAATGTGTCCTGATTGCTCAGAAGTCACCTTTATGGCAAGCCCCCCCTGCCGAGATGCTTGCCACTGTCCTCATATTGGAAAAGGGTCCTTACTAGAAACTGGGGTTCTCTGAAGTTTTGTAGTAAACTATTTTTTCTTTCCCACTCCCGCTCTCCCTTTTCGTTAAGGAAGGTTAACAAAGCAATAGCAGCTAAGCCTTGCAGAATCGAAGCCAGCACAGCTGAGAAAGCACAACAAGTAGAAGACAGAAGACATATCTGTGCAGAAGAATGGGGCCGTGTCCTCTGGTGTGAGGAACATGGCAAAACAAATGCTTCAACGTGCAAAGTATAGACTCAGGGATGAAAGCAGCGTGGCCGGAGCAGGCTTTCATATGAGCACAAATACAACATTGGGGGCCAAGAGGGCACCTGACTTCCACAAAATTCGGAGGAACCTTTTAGTGTTTGGGCAAAATAAAAGCAAGCTGATGCCCCCAGTAGTGACCTGCCCTCTGTGCCAGCAAGAAGAGACTTCGGACAGAGGAATAGGTTTTTCAGATCCCCAGTGAGTGAAATGAATTACAAACCCAGCTCACTTAAGGAACCAAAGATAAAGCTGGCGCTTAAGAGTCCTGATACGATATAGCTCACCACGGCTACAGCCTACAAATGACTAGCCACTGAGAAAACCACCACACCAAGGATAACCATCACCAAGGTATCCGTCCAGAACCTAGATTGTCATCAAAGCATCCACAAGCAAAGACAAAGGTTCTTACCCAACATATGCTACAGACGCTCCTCTACAAGGGGTGGGGGTGGGGAGGAAGCCCCATCTAAACAAAAGAAAATCCAAAAATAAGAAGTGACAGCTGTCCCAGGTGAGAAGGAATTAGCAAAAGAACTCTGGAAGTATGAAACATCAGAGTGAAAGGTCACCCCCAAAAGAGAACACCAGCCCTCTAGCATGGAAGCTCCCCCTCCCATCCCTTGTTCCATGCATGTCTTCCATTTGGCTGCTCCTGAGTTGATTCCTTTATAATAAACTAGTAAGCAAAGTGCTTTCCTGAGTTCTATGAGTCATTCTAGGAAGTTATCAAAACTGAGGCAGAGT
>CAUYSK010000464.1:0-41681 GCA_963575035.1 Avahi laniger | reverse complement strand
TTTCTTTCTATTTTTTGGTAGAGATGGGGTCTCGCTCTTGCTCAGGCTGGTCTCGAACTCCTGAGCTCAGAACGATCCGCCCACCTCGGCCTCCCAGAGTGCTAGGATTACAGGCGTGAGCCACCGCGCCCGGCCTTGTTCCCAGCTCTTTTTGTCAGAAATATTATCAGGAGGTCATCGTTTGAGCTAATGATGGCAAATACTAGGCATGTCACTAATCAGCTATGAGGAATCAGCAGGGGTTGTCTGGCGTCCCACGTGGCGGTGGATTCTAAGAGCCCCGGTCCTGGATGAGTAACAAGGTCCGCCATAGGTAGGAGGGCTGGGGTTGACCCCAAATTGACCCACTCTAGGGAAACTATGAAATTGCGCCCCCTGTAGTTGTGCAACATGGAGGATTGTGTCATCCTTTTTTGCTTTGCAAATTTTTAAGTGTGGTAAAATATATATAACAAAATTTACCATTTTGATCATTTTTAAGTGTACAATTTGGTGGCATTAAGTACAGTCACATTGCTGTGTAACCATCATTAACCTCAATCTCCAGAACTTTCTTCATCTTGCAAAACTGAAACTTTGCATCCATTAAATAATAACTTTCCTCCCTTTCCTCCCTCCCCCCTGCTCCTGGCAATCACCATTCTATTTTCTGTCTCTCTGAATTGGACTGTTCTAAGTACCTCATATAAGTGGAATCATACAATATTTGTCTTTTTGTGACTGACTTATTTCACTTAGCATAATGTCTTTGAGGTTCATCCATACTGTAACAATGCCACATTTTCCTTTTGAAGGTTCCATTGTATGTATATGCTATATTTTATTCATTCATCTGTCAGATGGACACTTGGGTTGCTGTCACTTTTTGGCTACTTGAATGATGTGGTTATGAATACAGATGTGCAAATATCTCTTCCAGACCCTGCTTTCAATTTTTGAGGATATATACCCAGAAATGGAATTGCTGGATCACAAGGTAATTCTATTTTTAATTTTTTAGTTTAGTTTTTTGTTTTTTTTAAGAGAAGCGGTCTTGCCTTGTTGCCCAGACTGGAGGGCAGTGGCTATTCACAGGGCAATTTCATTACTGATCAGCACAGGAGTTTTGACCTACTCCATTTCCAACCTGGGCCAGTTCACCCCTCCTCGGGCAATGTGGTGGCCCCTGCTCTTGGGAGGTAACTACATTGATGTGGACACTTGATCGGCATAGTTTGCCATAGCCCAGAACTCCTGGACTTAAGAGGTCCTCCTGCCTCAGCCTCCTGAGTAGCTGGGACTACAGGTGCACACCGTCACACCTGGCTATTTTTAATTTTTTGAGGAGCTCTTATACTGTTTTCCATAACAGCTGTACCATTTTACATTTCTCCCAGCAGTGCGCGAGGGTTCCAATTTCTCCACATTCTCACCAATACTTGTTATTTCTGCTTTTTTGATGGTAGTCCTCCTCATGGGTATGAGGTGACATCTCGTTGTGTTTTTGATGTGCACTTCCCTAATGATTAGTGATGAGGGGCATCTTTTCATATTCCTGTTAGTAATTTACATTTTTCTTGGAGAAATATCTATTCAAATTCTTTGCCCATTTTTGAATTTTTTTTTTTATCCTGTTGTGTTGTAGGTGTTCATATATTCTGGTTTTTAATACCTTATCAGATACATGATTTAGAAAAATTTTCTCCTATTCTGTGGATTGCCTTTCATTCTGTTTTTGTCTTTTGATGCACAGAAATTTTTAATTTTGATGTAATCCAATTTATCTTTTTATTTCTTTGTTACCTGTGCATTTGGTGTTTTAGCTAAGAAATCATTGCCAAATTCAATGTTATGAAGCTTCCCCTATATTTTCTTCTAAGAGTTTTATGATTTCATATCTTATGTGTAAGTCTTTGATCCATTTTGAGTTATTTTTTGTATATGGTGTAAGGTAAGGGTCCATTTTCATTCTTTTCTATGTGGGTATCAATTTTTCACAGCACTATTTGTTGAAGAGAGTGTCCTTTTTTTACTGAGTGAACTGGGTGACCTTGCTGAAAATCATTTGACCATGTACATGAAGAGTTATTTCTGGGCTGTATTCTATTCCACTGGTATATAGGTCTGTCTTTATGTCAGTACCACAATATTTTGATTACTGTAGCTTTGTAATAAGTTTTGAAATTAGAACGTGTGAGATAACCAACTTTGTTATTCTCCATCAAGATTATTTTGGCTATTTGGGGTCCCTTTAGATTTCATGTAAATTTTGTAATGAATTTTTCTATTTCTGCAAAAAATCCCATTAGGATTTTGGGAAATTGAATCTGTGGATCCCTTTTGGTAGCATTGACATCTTAACAATAATAACGTCTTTATTATTATCATATTTTTACAAAAGACTTGCTGAGTTGAAACAATATAAAGTCTTATAAGTAAATGTACACAGCATGTCTTTGCATTTATTTGTGTCTTCTTTAATTACTTTCAGCAGCATTTTGTAGTTTTCAAAATGTAAGTCTTTAACCTCCTTGAGTAAGTTTATTCCTAAGTATTTTATTCTTCCTGGATGGTATTGTAAATGAAATTGTTTTCTTATTTTATTTTTTGGATTGTTTATTGTTAGTGTACAGAAGTGCAACTTATTTTTGTGTGTTGATTTTGTATCCTTCTAGTTTGTTGAATTCATTTATTAGTTCTCAGTTTTTTGCATGTGAAATATTTAGGGGTTTCTACATGTAAAATCATATTATGTGTGAACAGAGATAATTATACATCTTCCTTTCCAATTTGGATGCTTGCTTTTTATTTATTTTTCTTGCCTAATTGCTCTGGCTAAAACTTCCAATACTGTGCTGAATTGAAGTGATGTAAGTAGGCATTCTTCCTTGCTTTGTTCCTGATTGTAGATGAAAAGCCTTCAGCTTTTCACTGTAGTGTATGATATGAGCTGTGGGCTTTTCATATATGGCCTTTATTACATTGAGATAATTTCCTTCTTTTCCTAATTTTGGGTACTTTTTTTTTAATCAAGAAAAGATATTGAATTCTGTCAAATTTTTTTTCTGTGTAAATTGAGATAATTATGTGATTTTTCTCCCCCTTTATTCTGTTAATGTGGCATATTATTGGTCCCCAACCTTTTTGGCACCAGAGACTGGTTTCATGGAAGATAATTTTTCCATGGAATGGAGGGTGGGGGATGGTTTTGGGATGATTCAAACATTACATTTATTGTGCAGTTGAACCTCTCTGTTAATGATCTGTATTTTCAGCTGTTCCCCAGCACTAGCATCACCACCTCAGCTCCACCTCAGATCATCAGGAATCAGATTCTCATAAGGAGCTTGCAACCTAGATCCCTCACATGCACGATTTACAGTAGGGCCCACACTCCAATGAGAATCCAATGCCACCGCTGATCTGACAGAAGGCGGAGCTTATGTGGTGATATGAGCTATGGGGAGCGGCTGTAAATACAGATAAAGCTTCACTCACTGGCCTGCTGCTGATCTCCTGCTGTGCAGCCTGGTTCCTAACAGGCCACAAACTAGTACTGGTCCATTACCCAGAGGCTGGGGACTACAGTTTTACTTATAAGACTTTATATTGTTTCAACTCAGCAAGTCTTTTATAAAAATATGATAATAATAATGTAAAAACTATAAAAACTTTTTGTATTATGAATCATCCTTGCATTCCAGGACTAAATTCCACCTGTTCACAGGATGTGTTTCATTTAATGTGCTGTTGAATTCTGTTTGTGTTTTATTTTTACATCAAGGATATTGTTCTGCAGTTTTCTTTTCCTGAACCATCTTTGTCTGTCTTTCGTATGATGACAATTTTGGCCTTAGAAAATAAATTGGAAATGTTCCCTCCTCTTCAATTTTTTGGAAGAGTTTGAAAAGAATTAGTTATTTCTTTAAATGTTTGGTAGAACTCACCAGGGCAGCCATCAGGACCAGGGCCTTTCTTTGCTGAGAAGTTTTTGATTACTGATTCCATCTCCTTACTTACTAGTTATGGATCTATTCAGCTTTTCTATTTCTTCATGATTTAGTCTTGGTAGTTTTTATGTTTCTAGAAATTTGTTCACTTCATCTAGGTTATCTGTTTTGTTAGCTGTGAAACATGTTTGTTGTGTGCTGATTTTCAACTTGTCTGAGTCCAGTGAGACAGAACATACTCATATGTAATGTGTTACATGAAGCAGATTTATTCCTTACAGATAGGCATCAAGGGACTACAGAAGCCTAGGATTCATCATGAGCTAGTCCCTCAAGGCTCAGGAAAGCTGCCCAAGGTGGATGGAGTCATATCTGCATTTGCCCCACTTGCATGGCAGCTGAGGGACCCAAAATAGCAGCATGCCCTAGGTTTTTTAGTCTGGGAAAACAGGAATTGTTGGACCAAAGCATTGAAGACATCTGTTTGAAGAGCAAGGTGGACTGGAAGAGAACCTAAGCTGTTCCAGCCAGTCCCTCCCTATCTCAGAATGTCACATTCCCAGCATAATCTAGAGTTATTCTTGGGAACTACAAGTGAGAAAGGTGGAGAACTGGGTTGGTCCAAAGTCACCTGGAGGACTGGCCTGCAGTCCACTTGCTGACCCAGATATCCTCCTTAGTGTAGTCTATTTCATACGCCTACCAACCTCCCTGGATTTAGAGGTGGAAGTTTGTCTCATCAGACTGAATAACACCTTGACTGACACAATTTCTGTGCAGCATTGACGAGCCATAGCCAGAATGCACTTCGCCACCTCCAGGAGGACCACTAGTACAAGCAAGGTGATCAGGCCTGTCTGGAGCAGTGACCTAGCCTATAGGATCCCAGGGATCCCAACTAAGAGGTTGTTAAAGAGGTCAAAGAAGAATACTTCCCGTGGCTCCACTGTCTGCAGCCAGGGGACTTGCTTCCAGATCTCCTCTATTTGTGCTTCAACAATACCTGAGGTGTTTACCCAGGTACAGCAGGAGGTGTTGACAATTGCATACACTCTTCCTAGTTGGGTTAAAAGAAAGTCTAGAACAATGCTGTTCTTTAAAGAAATCTTCATGAAGGAGTTGAGGGATGGCTGCTGACCTGCCAAGGCAGTGACTGTGGAGGAAGCAATGTCTGCCACAGTCATTTTTTTATCATTTCTTATCATTTTTTTCATGAGCACTAACTCCTGTGGAATGGTATCAAAGATCTCATAAAGGACATAAACTCAATCAGTCACATGTCCTGGTAGGTCCCTAGTAAGCTTTAGGCTACTGGTCCAATGGTGCAACCTATTCCTAGGATGATATCCAGGGGCACCCCCAGCATGCCCAATGTGCAGGATCCCACCATCTGTCATCTTTCCCAGGTCATTGTGCATCCTGTATTTGGGTAACTCCACAGTCATACACAGAGAAAGATGTACCCTTAAGTGCACACAGCACCACTTCCCTTGCTTTATTTATTGTTCAGTGGCTCGTTTGTGGGTATGGAGGCATTGGCGTTCACCAGGCAAGTCTCGTTTTTGGCATAGTTGCATGGGCTCAATTTCCCCTGTGCAGTATTGTCATGAAGCCCCTACACAGAGGGCTACTTCAGTCCTTGCTTTCAACATTGCTGCTGGGACACTTCTGTCCATGTAATCAAATGAGCATGGCACGTCAAAGTATTAGCTCACCAAGGGTTGTGGTTGTGACATTTTGACACCTTTGGCTCTCTCTCAAGTGGTAGGTGGCAGATCCTTACTTGGTACGCCAGGGCTTGGGTTCTGTTGGTGCACACTGTGGCCCTAGGAATGCTGGGTAGTTTACCACTGACAGGATGAGAGGCTCACTGTGGTCTGTAATGGAATGAGGTCTGGGGTGGCAGGTTCAACATTTCATCAGGTTACCCCACCCAGGTGGCCACAGCTTGGGAGAGTCTAAAGAAGGCATTGTGCTTCCAGGCCTCTGCTTCCATGTTCTTGTGCACAAAGCAGATTGACAGATTAGTGCCCCCAGACCTCTGCTTCTGAGGTCTCAGGTGTTTCCTGCCTATGGGATAGGGGTGGGCTGAGTTGATGTAGTGGCCAAGTCTGTCTGTCCCAGTCCCAAGGCTACTACCTCTGTGGGCACCCACTGCCCTTGTTGCTTGACCCAGACCTTTTGGGCTCAGTCATCCAATCCAGGAGAGGAGGTTATGTCCTGAGCAAACTTGATGTGTCTCATAATGTCACACACCTGACTGGAAGAACAAGATGTTCTTGACAGTACTAGAGTAAACCTAACATCCTAGTATTCCTTGGTTCTGTCCCACCTTTGTGGGATCCCATAGAGGAGGGGCACCTGGATGAGAATTAGGGCACCCTCTCTGGGGTAGTATGGTAGCCTGAATCACAAACCACCCCAGGACATGCTCTCTAAAGGGAAAAAGGAAAAAAATATCTGAGCGCACTGAGATTGGGATTTTGTAGGCACAAAAGAATGACTGGAGGCCGGACGCGGTGGCTCACGCCTGTAATCCTAGCACTCTGGGAGGCCGAGGCGGGTGGATCGCTCAAGGTCAGGAGTTCGAGACCAGCCTGAAAAAGAGTGAGACCCTGTCTCTACTAAAAATAGAAACAAATTATCTGGACAACTAAAAAAATATATATAGAAAAAATTAGCCAGGCATGGTGGCGCATGTCTGTAGTACTAGCTACTCGGGAGACTGAGGCAGTAGGATTGCTTGAGCCCAGGAATTTGAGGTTGTTGTGAGCTAGGCTGAAGCCATGGCACTCTCGCCCGGGCAACTGAGTGAGACACTCTCAAAAAAAAAAAAAAAAAAAAAAAAAAAAAAGAATGGCTGGAGACATTGGGAGTGGGATTTCGCAAGCACAGCCCAATCTAGCAGCTGTCTGGATTACCTCCACCTCCACCAAGTTCAGTGTTTCTCAACATGAACTGCAGTGCTGTGTTTCCCTTATACTGGGGCTCAGTGTTTGGTGTCCATGCTGTTCTAGTCAGACAGGGGTCCCACCCCACTAGCAGGCTGTCTTGATGTCCTTTCTTCAGTTGCTTTGTGAGTGGGCTGTTTCATCATTCAATGGCTCTGTTGGCCTGTGGATGACAGGGTACATGGAAAATACATTGTATCTCATGAGAGTGTGCCCATTGTCGTGTTGCTTGGTCATTGAAGGATATTCCTTGGTCAGAGTGAAGTCCCATGGGGTAGCCAAAAACATGACATAAGTGTCTCTCAAGAGCAGCCAAGGTAGTCCCACCATCTACATGTGTGACATATATTCGTCCCTTCTAGGCAGCTGTTGTCATAGTCCTTGCTCCCATACAGGGGCTCATTTAATAGGCCCGTCACTCAGTTGCCATTCTCGTGACCAGGTGGCTAGGCTGTTGGCAATAGCCCATTTGTCAGTAGCAAGATGTGGTGGTGGGGTGGCTGGCATGGCTATCATCACTGCATGTAGTTTGGCCCATTGGATGGAATGTCCATGTCCTGTCCCAGTCAAAAGATTGCCATCCACTAGCCACACAGTGGCTGCAGCTCAAGGCACTTCATCTCCTTTTAGTGTTACAGAGCTGTCAGTAAGCAACGCCATACAATCAGCAGGTGTATCTCTGAGTCTTGGGCTTCCGGTAGCCACAGGAGGAGTCAAAGTATCCCCATGGGTTGCTTGCTCCCCTCTGGTAAGCTAGCCATTCATTCATGGAGCCTACTGGTCCTTGTGTTCCTGGCTGGGCCTGAACTTGAATGTATCATTTATATTTGTCAACCTAAGGAAGAAACTAAAGCAAAATTAATAAAAGTGAAGAGCTTATTTGGGCCAAGACGAGGACAGTTGCCCGGAAGACTCAGACTCAAGTAACCTCGGATAGAGTCTTCAATTGGCCTTTGTTACAAGCAAGTTTTTATTAATAAATGCAAAAAGGAGGACAAGGAGTGGGCTGATACAAAGTTGTTCATCAGATGTCCTCATTGGTTTATAGAAATAACAGTGATTTGTGTTTGGCTATACATTGTTGAACTGTAGGGTATGAATTACGGGTGTCTGGCATGTGACATCGTTAAGTTAATTTATAGCTACCTGGGGCAACAATCCACAAAGTCTAGAGTCCACATAGCAAGCAGCTTCGAGAGACAATTACTTAGCTCAAGGGGGGACGTGAAATGTGGGATGTGATGGCTGCCTCATTCCCATGCCTCTCTGGGCCTGATAATTCAGAGGAGGCTCACATTCATCAGACAGAAAATTTCTTTTCTTTATCACATTTAATAATTGAGCTCTGTTGAGCCTGTCTTATTTTATTAGTGGGGTTTATAAGCAAACCCCACTAGAAAGAACATCAAGACAGTCTGCTAGTGGGGTGGGACCCCTTTCCAACTAGGGCAGCCCGGACACTAGCCACTGCACTCTGGTGCGAGGGGTCACAGCACTGCAGAGCATGTCGAGAAACGCTGAGCTTGGTGGGGACAGAGGTGAACTAGACAGCCGCTGGGTTAGGCTGTGCTTGAGAAGTCCCATTCTCAGTGTTTCCAGTCATTCTTTTGTGCCTGCAAAATCCCAATCTCTTCCCCAAATGAGAATGGGCAGGGCAGATTGTGGTGTCCCATGCGGCACTCTGGCTGTAAGAAGCCTGTTCTCCATTAATGCCCAGTAGCAAGCAAGGAGTTGTCATTTGTCTGGCAGCTGCCTCACACGACTTACATGTCCAAAATCCGAGAGGCTGGTGCACCCCAGCGGCAGTTTTCTGTTGCCACAGTCTCCAATCAGCATGCGTGGACATTGAGGACACCTGTAATTCCATCAGGCTAGCAGCCTCTAAAAGTTGCAAAGGCAGAGCCTTGTTGAATGGTTTCCAAGTCCTACTGTTACAAAGGGCCCCATTTAAAATTGGCAGCTTTATTGGCCACCTTGTCGAAGGGGGCCAAAAAGCCAGTCAGTTGAGGCACATGCTATCTCCAGTACCCAAAGAGGCCTAACAGCTGTTGGGCTTCCTTTTTATTAGTGGGTCACCAGGGCCAAAAATTTTTGCTTGACTGTATCTGGAAATTTCTTTGGTTTCCCACCCAAGTGGCCTTGAAATTCAGCCTGCAACAGTCCATTGCTAGTCTCTGTGTTCTGCAGGCCTTTTTGACTAGCCATACTGGGCTGTTACATTGTAACAAGGTGGGTTATAACATTTTTATCTGTCCTGAATTAAGAAAGTCGTGTCCTTTTTCCAATTTAATATGCAGTGCTGTTTTTTTTTTTGAACAACCCAGTGGGGCTTAGGCAGCTTAGGTGACAGGCAGGAGTGGATATGTCCCAGCTATGGCTCAAATTCTTAGCTGCGAATGGACATGCACCTCCAGGGGGTGTGATACTGTGGGCTGCCAGCAACCAAAATGTCAATGCCTATAATGCACTCAGCAGTGGAGACCACAGTCCCCGGCCCCCGAAATGGCTCAAAGGGTCCCACCCACCAGCAGAGAAACACCACAAACAGGTAAGTACCCTGGGTCACTGTGTTCACTCCAAAACCTCCCAATGTCACCTAAATTTTTCCCATAAGGGGACCTGGAAATATTGTCATGTGGGCTCCAATATCCAAGAACCTCATAAAAGTCTGAATTCCCCTTACATCCTCTTTAATCTTGGTAGGCGTACAGGGCCATTGGCTTCTGGTGGGGGCCTGGAGACCTTGGCTCTGCTCCTAACTGTGCCATTCAGCCGAAGACATTTGGATCTGCAATGTCTTTTATCAAACAAACATACAACCCAGGCCGAGTACGACTTCCCTGGCCTTTCTCCATACCTGTTCTCGAGGTCTGTCTCCCTTTCTGCAATTGCCTGAATCTCCTGTGTTAGTTCCCTCTCAGATGTCTCAGCAACCGTCCGAGTGCCCACTTCCTGAGCTGTCTGGCCCACTCACATAAGTGCCCAACAACCAGGGGATGGTTTGTTGTATGTTCTACCTTCCGTTCTCTCTGCCTCGATCCATGCAACTAGCTCACTCCCACCTGTGGGGAAGAGGGGGACTTATGTGACATGTACCACCTCCTTCTCCGTAAAGCATCCAGTGGCGTATCCAGTCCCTGCGTGCCCAGCTGACACTCTGCCTTGCCCGGGTATTGGGGGTATCGCCCCTCCCGCTTCACCAGTGAGCCGTGATTCTGTCAGGCTGGACCTTGCTCGCAGGGCCAATTTTGTGAAGCAAGTTCACTGTATGCCAGTCACCAACCTGTCCGAGTCCAGCGAGACAGAACACACTAATAAGCAACAAGTTACATGAAGCAAATTTATTGCTTCTGGATGGACAGCAAGACACGACAGGATTCTTGAGCCAGTCTGTCTGCCAGGGCTCAGGAAAGCTGACCAGGGTGCATGGAGTCATGTCTGCCTGTGCCCCCCTTGCACTGCACCTGAGGGACCCCAAAAAGCAGCCCATTATGGGTTTTATACCCTGGGCCAAGGCATCGAAGGACATTCTGTTTCTAGCAAGAACTGGAACAGAGTCCAGGCTATTCCAACCAGTCTTTCTTTGTCTCATGATGCTGCATTTCTAGCACATTCTGCAGTTATTCTTGAGAACTCAAAGTAAGAAACTGTCCTGCAGTTGGCATACAACTATTCATAGTATTCTCTTATAGTCCTTTATTTTTGAGATAGGGTCTTGCTCTGTCACCCTGGCTAGAGTGTCATGGCATCAGCCTAGCTCACAGCAACCTTAAACTCCTGGGCTCAAGTGATCCTCCTGCCTCAGCCTCTTGAGTAGCCAGGACTGCAGGTGCAAGCCACCATACCTGGCTAATTTTTGCATTTTTGTAGAGATGGGGTCTCGCACTTGCTCAGGCAGGTCTCAAACTCCTGGCCTCAAGTAATCCTCTCGCCTTTTTATTTCTGTAGAATCAACAGTGATGTCCCCAGTTTTAGTGCTGATTTTATTAGTAATTTAAAGTATTTTCTGTTGTTTTTTTCTTAGATAATTTAGCTAAAAATTTGTCAAGTTTGTTAATCTTCTCAAAGCAACCATTTGGTTTTGTTGATTTTCTCCATTTTTTTATTTTCTATTTTGTTTACCTTTGCTTTTTTATTTCCTTACTTCTGCTTACTTTGGTTTAGTTTGTTCTTCTTTTTCTAGTACCTTAAGTTGTAAAGTTAGGTTGTTGGTTTGATATTTTTCTTGTTTATTAGTGTGTTTACAGCTATGAATTTCTTTCTTAGCAGCGCCTCTGTTTTATCCCATAAATTTTGGTATATTGTGTTTTCATTTTCATTCATCTCTAAATATTTTTAATTTACCTTGTGATTTCTTTTTTAATTCATTGGTTGTTCAATAATGTGTTAATTTCCACAAATTGATGAATTTTCCAGTTTTACTCATGTTAGTAATTTTTTTTTTTTTTTTTAGAGTCAGAGTCTTACTCTGTTGCTCAGGCTAATGTAGCTCACTGCAACTTTGACCTCCTGAGCTTAAGCGATCCTTCTGCTTCAGCCTAGTGAACAGCTGGGACTACAGGTGTGTGCCACCATGCCCAGCTAATTTTTAAAAATTTTTGTAGAGGTGGGGTCTTACTATGTTGCCTAGGCTGATCTCAAACTCCTGGCCTCAAGCGATCCTCCCACCCCAGCCTTGCAAAGTGCTAGGATTACAGGCACAAGCCACTGGGCCCACTGTATGTTACTGATTTCTAACTTCATCCTGTTGTGGTCAAAGAATATACCTTTTATAATATATATCTTTTTAAATATATCCAGACTAAATTTGACATATGCTATAACCTGGAGAATGTCTTGTGTGCATTTGAGAAGAATGTGTATTTTGTTGTTTTTGAACAGTGTTCTGTATATGTCTGTTAGATCTAGTTGGTTTATGGTGGTGTTCAAGTCCCCTATTTCCTTACTTATTTTCTGTCTTGTTCTTCTTTCTGACATTGAGAGTGGGGTATTGAAGTCTCCAGCCATAACTGTAGAACTGTCTATTTATTCAATTCTGTAAACTTTTTGCTTTATATATTTTAATGGTCTATTTTTGGGTGAGTAAATATTTATAATAGTTATATCTTCTTGCTGTATTGAACCTTTTATTACTATATGGTATTCTTTTTTGTCTCTTGTAAACTTTTCTGATGTAAAGTCTGTATTGTCTGATATTAGTATAGCTATGCTGTTACTATTTGCATGGATTATCTTTTTCCATTCTGGCACTACTCACCTATTTGTGTGTTTTGATCTAAAGTGAATCACTTGTAGGCAGCATATATTATAGTTAGGTTATTTTAAAAATCTACTTTGTGGCTGAGCATAGCAGCTCACACTGGTAATCCTAGCACTTTGGGAGGCTGAGGAGGGAGGGTTGCCTGAGCCCAGCAGTTCAAGGTTATAATGAGCCGGTGAGCTATAATCATGCCACTGCACTTTATCCTGAGTCACAGAGTGAGACCCTGTCTCTAAAAAAACCCAAACAAAAAAACTACTTTACCAACTTCTGCCTTTTGATTGGAGCATTTTATCTATCTACATTTAAAGTAATTATTGATAAGGAAGAAGGAGGGACTTCTGTCATTTTGCTGTTTGTTTTCTATACGCCTTTATTCCTCACTTCCTGCATTACTGTCTTCTTTTGTGTTAGTTGATTTTTTAAATAGTGAAACATTTAAATTCTCCTCTTACTTCCTTTTGTGTGTTTTCTATAGCAATTTTGTTTGTGGTTACTATGAGGATGACATTCAACATCCTAAAGTTATAACACTCTAATTCAAATTTATTCCAATTTAACTTCACGAACATAAAAAATAGATATACAACTCTAACCCAGCCCCTTTTGGTTATTGATATCACAAATATGCATTGTGTGTCCTAAATCATAGACTAATAGTTATTTTTTAATGCATTAGCCTCTTAAATTGTGTAGAAAACAAAAAGTAGAGTTACAAACAAAAGTTACAATAATATTAGGTTTTATAATTGTCAATGTATTTTCTGTTACTGAAGATCTTTATTCATGTGATTTTGAGTGTCCTTCCATTTCAACCTGAAGCACTCCCATTAGCATTTCTCGCAGGCAAGGTCTAGTGGTAACAGATTTCCTCAGCTTTTGTTTACCTGAAAATGTTTCAATTTTTCCCTCATTTTTGAAACAAAGGTTTGCTGAATATAGGATTCTTAGTTGACTGGGTTTTTTTTTTTCCTTCAGCACATTATGTGTATGTGAATATATCAACTGACTGCCTTCTGGCCTCCAAGATTTCTGATGAGAAATCTGCTGAGAATCTTACTGGGGATCCCTTGTAAGTGATGAGTTGCTTCTCTCTTGCTGCTTTCAAGAGTCTTTGTTTTTGTCTTTTGACAGCTGGGTTATAATGTGTCTCAGTGTGAGTCTCTTTGATACCCTGCTTGGGATTTGTTGAGTTTCTTGGATGTTTATATTCATGTCTTGAATCAAATTTGGGAAGTTTTCCAGCCATTATTTCTTAGAACAATTTCTCTGTCCCTTTCTCTCTGTTCTTTCTGGGACTCCCATGCATGTATGTTGGTCCTCTCAGTGGTGTCCCACAGGCCCCTCAGACTCTGTCCACTTCAATCTTTTCTTTCTTTTCATCCCTTAGACTCAATAATTTCAGTTGTCCTGTATTCAGGTTTGCTGGTTCTTTCTTTTGCCTGCTCAAGCCTGCTTTCGTATCCTTCCAGTGAAATTTTTGTTTCAGATCCAGAATTTCTTTTTGGTCTCTTTTTATGTGTTTTTCCTTATTGACAATTCCATTTTGTTCATACATCATTTTCTTGACCTTGTTCATGTTGTTTTTTAGCTCTTTTAGCACATTTAAGACAGTTTTAAAAATATTTGTCAAGTAAGTCTGCCATTTCTGTTGATTTACTTTTTTCCTCGAATGGGCCATACTTTGTTGTTGTAGTTTTTTTTTTTGTATGACTTGTATTTTTTTTCTTCTTGTTGTTGTCAAATGTCCAGTTAAGTCTTCTTCTATTTTTCTTCCTAGGTCACTGCTTGGAAATTTATTGGCATGTGCAATAAGGAGACATTCCTGGTCTTGGAGTTACCATGCTACCAAGTGAGATGAGCCTCTGCATCATGTAGGAAAGGACATTTGAATCTTATAACATAGTGTTATAACTCTAGAGATCAGATTCTCACTATTTCCCAGAGTTTTCTAGGTTTTTGTTTGTTCGTTTGTTTGTTGTAGGGCTGTAGTCCCCAGTCCCCAGGCTGCTGACCGGTACCACTCTGTGGTCTGTTAGGAACTGGGCCACACAGCAGGAGGTGAACGAAGCTTCGTCTTTATTTACAGCCACTCCCCATCACTCACATCACTGCCTGAGTTCCACCTCCTGTCAGATCAGCAGTGGCATTAGATTCTGCGTTATGGTGGGTTGTATAATTATTTCATTGTATATTATGATGTAATAATAATAGAAATAAAGTGAATAATAAATATAATGCACTTGAATCATCCCCAAACCATTCCCCCACCCCTCCAGCCCGTGGAAAAATTGTCTTCCATGAAACTGGTCCCTGGTGCCAAAAAGGTTGGGGATCACTGTTGTAGGGTGTCTCTGTGATGGGGATCAGACTTAGGAGTAAACTTAAGATCTTCTCAGGTATTTTCTCATCCTGGGCCTTTTCCTCAGCATGTGTAGTGACTTTCTAAATTCTCTCTTTATATGTGGCTGCTTGTGAATATCCTCCTTAAATGTTTGGCTCCATAAAAGGGAAAAAGAGAATAGTGAAGGGGGGAAAAAAACCCTGGTTCTTTAAATGCCTTGGAAGTCACTTGGACCAGAGAGGGAGGAGGTTGCAACAACAGCAGTGAGGATGGCAGTAATGGCTACCTGCCTCTGTCTGAATTTGTGTGATCAGAGCAGCAATCAGAGCACAGACCCCTGATATTTCGAGGGCAGGGTCCTTATTATTCGCCTTGGTTCCTGAAAGCTGAGTGCAAACTGTTCTGGAATGCATGCACTGTTGCCTACACTGGGGCTGGGGAGGTCAGAGATGAGTAGCTGCTACCATGCTGAGACCTGAAATTGACCAAAAATAACCACAATTTTCTATCCAAGCTGCTGGACATTGTGAGTCTTCCAACAGACCCCCAGATATATTCTGACAGTGCCATTAATTCTGGAGATGGAGAGATGGATTCCTGTTCCTTTACTCGGCCATCTTTCTTCCAGCTTAGGTACAGATTTTCACGTGAACATAAATTTCATTATTTTCTGTAATAAATTTCCATCAGTAATGTGTGAGAAATTGTTTCTCCATGTCCTCATCAGCATTTGATTTTGTCATTATTTTTTATTTTAATCATTCTGATAATTTGCATTTCCTTATGGCTAATGAAGTTAAACAGATTTTCAAATGCTTATTTGCCATCTATACATACTCTTTAGTAAAATGTTTGTTCATGTTTTTTGCTCATTTCATAATTGGATTGTTTCTTTATTTACTGTTGAGCTTTGAGAGTTTTTAAAAAATATATTCTAGGTACCACTGCATACCTATTAGAATGGCCAACATCCACAACACTCAAAATATCAAATGCTGTCTAGTACATGGAAAAACGAACTCTCTTTCATTGCTGGTGGGAATGCAAAATGGTACAACCGCTTTGGAGGACAAAACTAAATATACTTCTACTATATGACCCTGCAATCATGCTCCTTGGTATCTACGAAAAGGAATTGAAAACTTTTTTTTCTTTTTTCTTTTTTTATTTTTTGAGATAGATTCTTGCTCTGTTGCCTGGGCTAGAGTGCCATTGTGTCAGCCTAGCTCACAGCAACCTCAAACTCCTGGGCTCAGGCAATCCTACTGCCTCAGCCTCCCTGGTAGCTGGGACTACAAGCATGCGCCACCATGCCCAGCTAATTTTTTTTTATATATATATTTTTAGTTGTCCAGCCAATTTCTTTCTATTTTTAGTAGAGACGGGGTCTCGCTCTTGCTCAGGCTGATCTTGAACTCCTGACTTTGAGCGATCCGCCAACCTCGGCCTCCCAGAGTGCTAGGATTACAGGTGTGAGCCACTGCGCCCGGCCAGGAATTGAAAACTTATGTCTACACAAAAACTTGCAAATGGATGTTTATAGCAGCTTTATTTATAATTGCCAAAACTTTGAAGCAACTAAGATGCCCTTCAATAGGTGAATGGATAAGCTGCGGAACATCCAGAAAATGAAATATTATTATTTAGGGCTAAAAAGAAATGAACTGTGAAGACATCAAAAGTCACGGAAAAACCTTAAATGCACATTACTAAATAAAAGAAGCCCATCTGAAAATGCTACATACTGTCTGACTTCAACTACATGACATTCTGGAAAAGACAGAACTATGGAGACAGTAAAAACATCAGTGGTTGCCAAGGTTTTTTTTGGAAAGTCTCAGGTGGGATGAGTAGGTAGAACATAAGATTTTTAGGGCAGTTGAACCATTAAATACTATGTATACTATAATGATGAATACATGTCAATATACAGTCATCCCTGGTATCGTCGGGAGATTGGTTCCAGGGCCCCTTCAAGGAGCCAAAATAGGTGGATGCTCAAGTCCATTATATACAATGGTATAGTATTTGCATATAACCATACAATCCTGTGCACTTTAAATCATCTCTAAATTACTTATAATACCTAATATAATGTAAATGCTATGTAAATGGTTGTTATACCGTAATTTTAAAAAATTTGTATTGTTTTTTATCTTTGTATTTCTTTTTACAAAATATTTTTGATCTATGGTTGGTTGAATCTGTGGATGTGGAACCCACGGATACGAAGGGCTGACTGTACATTTGTCCAAACCCATAGAATGTACAACACCAAGAGCGAGCCCCAATGTAAACATGAATTTTGGCGGATTGTGATGTATACACGTGGGTTCATCAATTGTAACAAAAGTGCCACCTCTCTAGTGGGGGATGTTGATAGTGGGGGAGATTATGCGTGTGTGGAGGAAGGGGTACGTGGGAAATCTTTGTACTTCCCTTTCAATTTGTTGTGAACCTAAAACTGTTAAAAAAACGTTTAATAAAAATTTGTAGATACGAGTCTTCCATCTGCTATGTGGTTTTCAAATATTTTCTCCCATTTGGAAACTTTTCTTTTTATTCTCTTAACAGATCTTTTACAGAAACCCTTCTTTAAAAAATTTTAATTTTGATGAAGTCCAATAATCAATTTTCCTTTTTTGAATTGTATCTGTGGTGTTAAGTCCAAGAACTCTTTGTCTAAATTTTCTTCCCATTTTTCCAAAGATTTGTAGTTTTACATTTTATATTTAAGGTGGTGATCCATTTTGAGTTAATTTTTGCAGAAAGTGTGAGACTTAAGTCAGGGTTGATTTTCTTGTTGTTGCCTGTGGATATCCACTTGCTTCAGCATCATTTATTAAAAATGCCATCTTTCCTCCATTGAATTGCTTTTGTATCTTTGTCAAAAATCAAAGTGTTAGCACGGTGGCTAACACTTGTAATCCTAGCACTTTGGGAGGCCAAGGTGGGAGGATCACTTGAGCTCAGGACTTGAAGACCAGCCTGAGCAAGAGCGAGACCCTTTCTCTACAAAAAATAGAAAAATCAGCGGGGTGTGGTGGTGCCTACCTGTAGTCCCAGCTACTTGGGAGGCTGAGGCAGGAGGATCGCTTGAGCCCAGGAGTTTGAGGTTGCAGTGAGCTATGATGGCACCACTGTACTCAACCCAGGGCAATAGAGTGAGACTCTGTCTCAAAAAAGAAAAATTATATTATGGGGAAAATGTTTCTAAAAATTATAAAAATGGTTCTTATCTATAAAATGCTGATATGTGACAGATAATTCAAGATTTCTTGCTTCCTAGGTTTTCACTATAATTTAAGGTTATTGAGAGTTAAAAGTTCTAACTTATATATATAAATCTATATCTAAGATGTGTGTAAGATATGTTTTGATGAGAAAAGTATAAAAATGTGTTCTTTATTTAAAAAAGAATAATTTTGTCTAATTTAGAAGTTATTTAAAGGTTGTTTCAAAATATGAAACAAGATAAAAAGGAACCAGTAAGTAGGAGAGAGATGTGAAAAAAGTTATGAATATGAAGATGTATTTTTGATAAGGAAGGTTAAAAAGAAAAGAGAATAATTTTATATGGAAAAGAATCTTCTATGATAAATTTTTGTCCTAAGATGAAATGACTGGTTATTTAAGAAAGAGAAAACATAGGACAAAGCAGAAAGTCCAAACATGTCATCAGTGGTCTGAGTAGGTTGTGATAAGGGTTGTGAAAAGAGAATTTATAAAAGAAATTTTGTGGGCCGGGCGCGGTGGCTCACGCCTGTAATCCTAGCTCTCTGGGAGGCTGAGGCGGATGGATTGTTTGAGCTCAGGAGTTTGAGACCAGCCTGAGCAAGAGCGAGATCCGTCTCTACTAAAAATAGAAAGAAATTAATCGGCCAACTAAAAATATATAGAAAAAATTAGCCGGGCATGGTGGCGCATGCTTGTAGTCCCAACTACTCGGGAGGCTGAGGCAGAAGGATTGCTTGAGCCCAGGAGTGTGAGGTTGCTGTGAGCTAGACTGACACCACGGCACTCACTCTGGCCTGGGCAAAAGAGTGAGACTCTGTCTCAAAAAAAAAAAAAGGAATTTTGTGTGTAATTAAGTTGGCTATAATTAGAAGGGGATTATTTATGTCTTTCTAAAGATTGAGATTTGATATTAAAAATAGACTAATACCAAACTAAAAAATATGGTTCCCTACATTAGAACGAAAAGGTTTCTTAAAGTATGGATTTGCTCTTAGTAAAACTGCAAGAAGTTTTCATTTTTCTTTCTGAATTCTGTTTCTTTAATAGCCATCTTCTGATAATTTTTTTATTTTTTAGTAGAGATGGGTTCTCGTTCTTACTCAGGCTGGTCTTGAACTCATGAGCTCAAGCAATCTTCCAGCCTTGGCCTCCCAGAGTGTTAGGATTACAGGCGTGAGCCACTGTGCCCAGCTCCCATAATATAATTTTTTATGTACATTAATAGGCCCAAATATATTTAGTCTTTCTATAGAATTTAAGAAGCTAAGAACAAACTTACATTTATGTTCAGCAATTTATTTCAGTGTTTTTAAATCCTATTTGGAAATAACCCAGACATTTAATGAGTATCTACTATTTAATTTAATATAACTTTAAGATTTAAAATTACATAAAAAGCTTATTTATAAGCATTTATCTAATTTACAGTTACCTAATTTATTTATTTTTAGTAGTTTACCTGGATTACTTATGAGAAATGAGATATTAGACAAAGCTAGTCATCATTTCGAGTTATTTTCTTAACCATTTTTATAGCCTGCGAATAGCAAGTGTTCAATCAACTAAATAGAAACCTTAAAATTAAATATATGAGTATTATGCCAGTAACTCAGATGATGTATCTGTTTTCATTAAACCAACAATATTAAATTCATGTTTGTTATCAAAAAAATTACACAAAGAAAGATCATTCTGTTTGAGGTTGGATTTATGGTTTTATAGCCCTTGACACCTTAAAACACCTAGTAGAAATAAATATAAAACTGTCTGACTAGTAAACCCAGGCAAAAATGTATGCTGACAATTTAAAATACATTTTTATTTTATTTTACCAATAATTTAAAAATTTGCCTATTTATTTAAGATTTACTTAACTCACATGAACTAAAAGGCATTTGGGTTAATTACTATATATTTTATATGAGGCCCTATTTATCTAAGCCAATCTAAATAAAATTTTGAAACGCATTTGTGGCTATACCAGATTTTACCACGTATATACAATATATTAATATAACATAATTTGTGTATACATATGTAAACACATCTAAAGACATATACACACACCAAGGTTTCATAGATTTCATTTTAGAATTTTAGTCATGAGATAGTAATACAAGCTCACTGGTTTATAAAAGACAGTTGGAGCCAAATTATATTTCTGACAAAATTAGAACCTGTCCACATGGCTAGACTTTATTTGCCCCAATAGGTAATGTAATGAAGTCTATGAACCAAGATCTTGGGTAAAGCTGTTTCCGTGACAATTTGGTTTTTAAAAACTTCTTTCACCATCTCCCCCCACTTTTTTCCTTTTTTAAAATTTCAAGTGAGTTTAGGGTTAAATTTTCAATGTTTATCTTTTAGCTAGGATGGGCTGAATCCTATAAGAAAAGCAAAATCTCCAAGTAACCTTGAACTAGTAACAAATCTGTCTTTTGTTGCTGGTCTGGTTTACTAGCTTGATTAGCAAATGCAGGCAGGAAAAACTTTTAGCAGTTTTTTTTCTTTCCAACTTTTTCTTTTTGGCCTCTGTATGGCAAAAAAAAAAGCAAAATTTTATATGGGACAGAGATATATATGTTATTATTCTGAACTCAAGATTTTGACCTGCTTGATCTGAGAGCCTAATTTTTATAAACATTTATCTGGTTCTTTTTCTTTTAGATTATTAATTTTTAAATTAAGTATTCCATCACCATACACAATTGTTAGTTAGGCAAACCCAGATTTATACTTCTAAAAGGTGTCTAGGTTCTTGGAACAGTTACTATGGAACTGTTGTAATTTTTTTTTTTTTTGAGACAGAGTCTCACTGTGTTGCCTGGGCTAGAGTGCTGTGGCATCAGCCTAGCTCACAGCAACCTCAGACTCCTGGGCTCAAGCGATCCTTCTATCTCAGCCTCCCGAGTAGCTGGGACTACAGGCATGCGCCACCATGCCCGGCTAGTTTTTTCTAGGTATTTTTAGTTGTCCAATTAATTTCTTTCTAATTTTAGTAGAGACGGGGTCTTGCTCTTGCTCAGGCTGGTCTCGAACTCCTGAGCTCAAACAATCCTCCCGCCTCGGCCTCCCAGAGAGCTAGGATTACAGGCGTGAGCCACCGCGCCAACCTCTTATAATTTTTAAAACCATTAATTTGAAAGTCCTTTTAAGACTCTTTTTTTTTTTTTTTGAGACAGAGTCTTGCTCTGTTGCCTGGGCTAGAGTGAGTGCTGTGGTGTTAGTCTAGCTCACAGCAACCTCAAACTCCTGGGCTCAAGCAATCCTCCTGCCTCAGCCTCCCGAGTAGCTGGGACTACAGGCATGCGCCATCGTGCCCAGCTAATTTATATATATCTTTAATTGTCCAGATCATTTCTTTCTATTTTTTAGTAGAGACGGGAGTCTCGCTCTTGCTCAGGCTGATCTCGAACTCCTGACCTTGAGCAATCCACCTGCCTCAGCCTCCCAGAGTGCTAGGATTACAGGCGTGAGCCACTGGGCCCAGCCCCTTTTAAGACTTTTTATCTTGGCTGGGATGCCATAAAAAATGAGTTTATCTCATCACCAGTAGGAAAGTCAGCAGCTTCAAAGTAGGCAGAAAGAAAAAAAAGAACTTAGAAGACTCTACATGTTTACTTTATAGTTGCAAGTTTTTCAAATTATGACTATTTGAGCTCTGACTTTTCCTTGACCTAATTTTGCCCTTCTATTTAAAAATGTGCACAAGAACAGGCCATAATATGTGGCCAGCTGGAGTCCCAGAAAACCTGGCATGCCTTAATATTTGTGAATCCCCATTCCATTTCTTATTAATCTCTTGAGAGCAAAGAAAAGCCTTTAAGTCCTGTTAGGGAATAACAGGAGTTTAGATTTGTGTTTTAGATGGTGGCAACCACCCTCGTGATTTTTAATAGCCATCCTGCACCCACCATCTAAAACATTTATTTTTGCTTTTGGAAGATTTTTAGAAACAAGGAAGAGAAATGAGTAAAACCAAATCAAAAGAAACCACGATAAGAATGTTCACAAAAATTTTAACCTAGGCTTGTAGATTGAAGTATTAAACTACGCATGCAAATCAGAAAAGACATGCCTCCCAGACAGAATGTAAATTCTGTAGAAACCAAGAATACTCAATCCGGAAAGACACATGTCTTTATACCAGAAGGAACTTATACCAGAAAAAAACAAAAAGTCTTTTATCATCTGAGGAGGAACGTATGGGTTCTTTATTAAGGCGGCCTTATCCAAACCAGATCCCAAATCATATAAACAAGCCTCTACCAAACGAGGGGAGGCTCAACCTGAGAGAAGACCTGCCAGGGCAGGAAAGGCGACCTGGCTGCGGAAAGCTCAAAAGGCTCAAGTGAGTGCTATACACCGGTTCTAAGAATCACCCATTCCTTCTGATAGTGATCTTTTCAGGCCCTGTGTTTAACACCATAAATGTCAGCATAAATAACAAACATTTGGAGAGGAGGCGGTATGAATTATTTAACTCAGAAAATGGATAATGTATACATACTAGATAAATTTATTGGGAAATGTGTCATGTCGAGATATGTAACCATGAATATAAAGTGAGACCATGCCTGTGGTGGCTTGTTTTCTTCCAGCTCTGCTGTTCTGCAGGCTCAGAACAGGGAGATGGTTGGTTTTGTCTCATACATATTTGCAGAGAGAGGGTGGGCCAAGGGAGTGAAGTTGTACAGGGAGAGATTGTAATAATTAACCACAGAATCTGAACTGACTAAAGAAAGAGGCAAGGGCAGGTTCGGGGTGATGGCTCTAGAAAATAATTATTAGGGCCAATACTTTGGAAGATCTTATCACATCTGAAGAAATATTCTTTTGGGGTTACTGAAAAGGTGAACCGAAAGGAAAGAACATAACCAAAGGATGGAACGCTAGCAAAAGCAATTTGAGCAATAGTGCAATTATTGGTGATGGTGAGGTCTAGAGACTCACTGTCCAGTGGTGATTTAAATTTAAATAAAATTAAAAATTCAATTCCTCAGATGCACTAGGCACATTTCAGGTGCTCCACAGCAACACACGGCTAGTGGCTACCATATCGGACAGCACAGATAGTGAACGTTTCCATCGTCACAGATGATTCTATGGAACAGCGCTGCTTTAGTGTGACCATGGGAGGGGAGCAGAAAAGGTTTATTTGAGGTGAGAATTAAGGAAATTGGTAGGGTCACCTTGGCCAATGATAAAACCACCAAGAATTGAGATAAGAGTCAAGGTGGGGATAATATCCGAGGGAGCCCCGTCTGTCACCCAGCCCTTGGGGAGAGGAGTTCTGGTGAGAGAATTGCAGAGAAAGAGTTGGGGTGTTGTGAACTTCTGTTTTCTGCTAGTCCCCAGGGTCACCACCTACCCATTGGCATGTCAGCCCCAGTCCTACCCACCACTGAGGCCAGACTCCTGTCGTTCACCAGGGGCTGCACTGCTCCCAGGAGGATCAGCCAGCTGCTGGCGTTCTCTGTAGGTGCTTGCCCAAGAGAAAATGAGGCAGCTCAGCCCCCAGCTGACCCTGACCACAGGCTGACAGCGCAGAGCCTCATAGTCCATCCTTACATGCAGAGGTGCTCTGAGTCCTCAGGAGGATGCAGCCCACTTGTCTCCCAGATCCCTGGGTGAAAAGAAAGGAATGGGGCTGGGGATGGAAACTGGGACTTCTGGCTTTGTCATATATCAGGGCCGACTGGGGCTCCAGTTTCTGTTTTGACAACTGAGTGAGTGGCATGTGGCCACCGTCAGTCCAAAACAGGGTCCGTGGACAACAGGGGACGAACCTCACTGAAATTCTTTCCTGGGGAGAAGAGGTGACAACAAAACCCAAGTCTCAAGATTCCCATTAGTTGAGGGACACCATGTGATGCACTGGAGCATGTTAGACCTTTATTGGGGATCAAAAAACACAGTGCCCCTTCTTGTCTGCCCTTAGCGGTTGATTATCTCAATGTGGAACTGCAGGTGAGTGGCTGTGGCCACACAGTGGCCCCGGAGGAGAGCGCAGGTCTGGCAGTTGTGGCACTGCCAGTGGCACTGGATGACGCAGAGGGCATCGAGCACCTGGCAGTAGCGCCAGTGGACGCGCCACATACGGACCAAAGACTGGAGCTTGATCGC
Source organism: Avahi laniger (assembly GCA_963575035.1). Taxonomy (NCBI): domain Eukaryota; kingdom Metazoa; phylum Chordata; class Mammalia; order Primates; family Indriidae; genus Avahi; species Avahi laniger. Next base: position 17,834 of record CAUYSK010000464.1, on the reverse strand, counting down.
TGCCCTCTCTCTGGTTACGTAGCTGATCAGAGCTGCCCGCCGTTTCTTCTCCAGCAGCCTCAACAGTGTCGTCCTCCACCAACACTGGATTATCCAGGCCCTGAGAGCCATGTGCAGCAGCGTCCTGCGCACCAGGGTGCCACGCCACCAGGCCTGGATAATTATGGCTGCTTTTTGTCTTTTTTGTTGTTTTTTCTAGGCAGAGACAAGAGGAACTTCCTGCTACTAACTTCTAGGATTTCCCTGGAAGGAGCCTGGATTCTGTCTCTTAAAAGTCAGCCCTTCCTTAGAGAGCTCAGGGCAGTTAGCAGGACACTAACTCAGGGCCAGCAGACCTGCTGGTGACCCTCCTCTGTCACTATGAACACATCGACCCACTCTGAGTCACAGTGTCCTTCTATTGACTACCTCCCCAGTGTACGGATTGAAGAAAAACCATTAGTATCTAGAAGGGTGCATTAGGGACTGAGGGAGCTTGTTAGTCACACTCCACCTCTTCAGTGCTCATTGGGTTTGGAAGGTCTGGCCTCATAACCTTTTGCCTGGTTACTCTTTGCTAACTCCAGTCCCAAACCACCACTGGCTGCTTCCTCTCTGCTATGACCATGTATTTTGATACTGTGGCGGGTTTTCATACCCTGACCACAGATTCTGCTTCCAGCCTTCCCATATTTTCTCACATTCTCACCTCTCGGCCCTGTGTACTTTTTGGTGGCTTTCATTCTTTCCCATCACCCTCTAGGTCTCAGTCAGACTCAAATCTAGACAGCCCAGGCCGAGAAGGGGATGGAGGAAAATTGAGCCCATACTGAGTTGACTCCCGATTAGCCTCTGAATCCGTAAGAGACAAAATCCCACGCCCTCATGACATACATATGAAAGTTCTGAATCTCGCTTAACTGCATAGAATTCTACCCACCTTTTTTTTCACCTTCTCCTTCTGTATCAGCTTCCATTCAACTGTTTCTTCGACATCCTCGATTATAATTAAAATTAAATGGCCCTCGGACTGTCATTAGAATTAAATGGGAAATGCATACATGAGTTAACGCTGCTGTTTCTCTCTGTGGCTCTGTACAAAGGCACTCACTGCTTTGATGTCCCCTCTTTTCCCAAGACCCGAGAAGTCCAGGGAGATACCCGGCCACCCCTAGCCATATCTCTTACACAGAATCGAATCCCCATGGCTTGTCTCTAGATGGTTCATTGGCTCTGATTTCTCGGCTTCCCAAGGTCTGGCATGAATAATATGAGTGAGGGGAGAGCTATGAATTCACAATTGCATTATGACATAGGGATTAAGACACCTGCCGCAGAGCTGGGTCTTTGTCAGAAATAAGCTCCATGGGAACTTGTACCACCTGCCTCTTTCTCTCCTGTCAGAGATGTGTCAGAACTCGGGGTGGAAGGGCAGGGCACTGGAGTGGCATTTCATACTGGAGTGCTCCTCTGAAGGCCACCCACAACCCCTTCTTGCTGCCAATCACGTAGCAGAGTGGGAGCAATGACAGTGGCTCCCCACACAGCTCTCCGGGTCTTCTCGGACTTAGCACTCCCCGTATTCCCTCGACTCAGGCTCCAGTGCCTCACATCGCCTTAGGAAACTAGAAAAAGATCCATCAGACAAATCTAGAAAGCAGTAAAATAAAGATAAAAACTGAAATTAATAACCTAGAACACAAAACTGGGTAGTGGCAAATAACTTTAAAAGGAAGTGTTTTGACAAGACCATTTTAAAGATAAACACTCCATGAAACTGGATGATGAAGAAAGAGAACAAAGTGGAATGAAAAAAGTGAAATAACCACAGGGAGCTTAAAAAAATACAAGGGAATATTATGGTAAGAAATTCGAATGGTAAGAGGAAATGATTTTCTAACAAAATATAAATTGCCAAAATTAACTGAAGAAAATGAGTAAAACTTGATAAATTGAGAAGGCTGTTAAAGATCCACCAAAAATAAGGCACCATGACAAGGTAGATTCACATCAATTTTTAAAAACTTACTAATTCAGATATTTCCAATATGATCTAAACTATTCAAAGATATTCTAAAAGATAAAAATTTCTATCAAGCATTTCATGGGGCCAGTGTTAGTTTCCCGAAATGTCCTGCTGGGATTTTGAATGTAAATGCATTGAGTTTGGGGAAAAAGCCTATCTTTGTGATACTGAACTTTCCCTTCTAAGAACATGGACTATTCCTCCACTTGTTTAGGAATAATTCTACATTTTTGTATAAAATTTTGTCTGCAAAGGTCTTTTTTTAAAGATATAATTCCCCATCCCATCAAACTCACCATTTAAAACTGTACAATTTAGTGGTTTTTCATATATTCACAAAGTTGTGCAACCATCGCCACTATCTGATTCCAGAACATTTCATCACCCCCAGAATAACCCCCATCCCCATCAGCAGTCAATCCCCATTATCACCTTCCCCAGTCCCTGGGGACCACTAATCTACTTTCTGTCTCCATAAATTTGCCTATTGGAGTACAGTGGAACAAGATTTTTAAAGCACTGAGTGAAAAAAACTGTCAATATGTTGAAATAAAAAAAAAAACTGTCAACCTAGAATTCTATATCTATTGAAAATACTCATCAAGAATGAAGGGAAAATAAAGACACTCTCAGTGAAGGAAAATGAGAAGAATTCATATCCAGTAGACCTACTTTAAAACACATGCTAATGTAAATTCTTCAGGCAGAAGGGAAATCTGGAACTTTAGAAATGAAGAAAGAGCATGAGAAATGAGAAATATCTGGGTAACCGTAATAAACTGTTTTCATCTCAAATTCCTTAAAATATATATGACCATTGAAAGCAAAAATTATAACATTGTTTGGCAGGGCTTTCATTGTATGTTGAAAAACACGGATAGGGAGCTTTTGTACTGAGCATTTTATGTGAATTATTTCATTTAATCTAGGCAAGAAAAAAACTCTACAGTGCAAGGAAGTTGATAAATGGAGTCATTGTACACGTCCATCTGACAGTGGGTCTATCAGTGCCTGAGTTCATTGTCAGGACAGATATATTTAGCTGCTTGCAGAATTCTTATATAGGTACCTTAGTCCTTTGAGTTAGAGTCATTATGATAGGAAGCCCCTGAAACCACCACTCCTTTATTGAAATAATAAATCAGAAACAATACCACATTCTGGGAAGAAAGGAAGAAAAGTCTTAAAGGACGTGAGGGTGCTGGTCCACATCATGTCCTAGTCTAATTCACCAGTATGGCCCTGAAAAACACTAGAATGATCATGGCAGGTATTTGTAGATTAGTGTAAACTTAACCAAGTTTTAATTCCAATCAGAGCCACTATGCCAGATGTTATATCTTTAATGGAACCGAATTCTTTGAAATTCATGTGAATAAGTAGAATCAAAATCAGTTCACGTTCACCTGGCAAGGACAGTAGTACACATTCATGGTCAGCACTGGGCCTCTTGCTCTAGGTCTACCTACCACAATATAATCCAAAGGGACTTTGATCATCTGAATATGCTGCAGAACATCACACTAATTCTCAATATGTTCATTGGAACTGGTGAGTAGTAAGTGGCGAGTCCTCTGTCATGTATATAAGACGGTGGGAAATTTCTACAAAGATTTAGAGTTTTGCCACATTAGTGAAGGTTTCAGGGATCCTGTAGCCTAGTGTATGTTGGAACATTCCTTCAAGGTAAGGAACAAATTGTTGCACCTTGTACTTCCTACAACTAGAGGCACAGTGCTGGTAGGTCTCTTTTGATCTCTGGAGACAGAATATACCACACTTGGGAATACTCTCTGGCCTATTTTTTGCCTGATTTGGAAGTAGCCAGTTTTGAGTGCAGCCCAGAGCAAGAAAGAGGGAATTGCAGCAATTTCGGGCTACGGTATAAGCAGCCTGCAGCTTGGATCATATCAGTCAGTAGAACACATGTGCTAGAGGGAATATGTAAGGATGCTGTGTGGGGTCTCTGGCAAACTCTCATCGAAGAGGTATCGTTCTAAAGTAATGCCAAGCCATATTCAGCAGAGATCTATTTCCCATTCGGAAAGCAGCTCCTGGTGCTACTGAGCCCTGCAAGAGGCCGAAAACCTTATCACGCACGATCAAGTGATTATGTGGTTGGAGATGTACATTGTGAGCTGGGTTTAGTCAGATCCACCAGGTTATAGGCTGAGCAAGTACAGCGCAAACCCCTAGCAAGATGAAAATGGTATAATCAGTATTAGGTCAAGATAGCCTGCGGCACTGACTCCTTTCCCTCAGCTCCCTATGTCCTCATGGGCATGTATGCCCTTATAAACGGAAGATGGACAAGGGACACAATCTCAAGCTTGGTTCATGAATAGGTCAGCTCAGCCATTGATGCAAGCTAAGAATGGGCACAGACACACTCCAGCTCTACTCAAGAGTGGTCCTGAAAGACAGCCCTAAGGAATTCCCTAATGGCAGAGCATCAGACAGTACACTGGGTCACCAATTTGCCATGGAATGATGTGTCAGTCAGTATCCATTATAAGATAGAAATCACACAAGCTACTGTGAAAGGGAGAATTTAATGAAAGGACTGTTAACTAAGGATGAAGCTATCAACTAGGTAACTGAAATGGCAAAAAGAGAACACAAAAGATGTCACAGAAGTGGCAATTGCAGGAAGCAGCTATCACCCTGCTATGGTTTGGATATTTGATCCCTCCAAGCTTCATGTTGAAAGGTGACCCCCAGTGTTAGAGGTGGGGCATCATGGGAGGTGTTTGAGTCATGGAGTCAGATCCCTCATGAATAGCTTGGTGCTGACTATCCTGGTGATTGTAAGATCTTGCTCCGTTAGTTCCTCCCAGAGCTGATCGTTAAAAAGAGCTTGGCACCTCCTTCCACTCTCTCTTGCTTCCGCACTTGCCATGTGGTCTCTGTGTGCAGGCTGCTCTTCACCTTCCACCAAGTGGGAGCAGCCCCCGCCATGAACAGATTCCAGTGCCATGCTTCATGCACAGCCTGCAGAACCACGAGCTAAATAAACCTCTTTTCTTTATAGATTAGCCAGCCTCAGGTATTCCTTTACAGGCACACAAATGGATGACAAAGAGAAGGGGTAAGAGTTATTAAAACTCAGAAGCATGGAGGAGGGGACCCAAAGAGCTGCAGCCCAGACCTGTGAGGTGGGAATTGCTTTCAGTGGGTATGAGTAACAGCTCAAAAGAGGGGCCCTTTGGGACTAGGGTCCAGTCTTCCAAGGAGGGGGTCCAGTCGTCTGATGCTGGTTTCTCTGTGGGAGTATAAAGAGGCTGGGTCTGAAAGTGTGGGAAAAACTGAAACCTGGAATCAGCTGCTGCTCCTGGAAGGAACTGTTACTGCTGGGCGAAGAAACAGTACTTTGGATGCTCATGGGACTAGGAAACAGAAAGGAAAGACCAAGTCTCTTCCTTTTCTTCTAGCCTTGCAGGCTCCCTCTCGCCCAGTTCTGTTCAATAGAAACGTAATGCAAGCCACATATGCATGTCACATATGTAATTTTGACTCTTCTAGTAGCCACATTAAAAAAGGAAAAAGACAGCTTTAAGAAACAATGGTGATATAGCACCTCTTGTATACTCCTGGATAGAGCTGGAACGCATTCTACTAAGTGAGGCATCCCAAGAATGGAAAGACAAGCACCACATGTACTCACCATCAAATTGGTATTAACTGATCAACATATAAGTGCACATATAAGAATAACATCTATTGGATGTTGGGCAGGGGGGAGGGGGAGGGGGGAGGAGGGAGGAGGGGATGGGTATATGCATACACAAAGAGTGCAATGCGCACCATCCAAAGGATGGACATATTTGAAACTCGGACTTGGGGGTGGGGGCAAGCGCAACATACGTAACCTAAACATCTGTACCCCCATAATATGCTGAAATTAAAAAAAAAAGAATTATCCCCATTTCATTCATGAGGATATTGAAGCTCGGGGAGATTAAAAATTTTGCCTCAGATTACAGTTTGTATAAGTAGTTAAACCCAGACTCGAAACAAGGTATCTGACTCCAAACTTTGCTTAAATCCCACTATTTTATAATATGTCCCCTAAATGATCTTTTTCATTGATCAGGATTCACCTTCTGAGTAAATTTTAGTTCATACAGAAGTCATTTAGCTCTCTCAGCCATTAAAGGGAACTTGACTGCTTTATATCAAATTACACTGTATAAAACTGTTGAACAGTTTTATCAGTATTTGTGTTCCTTTAATTTTACTCTGTCACATATCATAAGGACAATGATGAGATTGTGAACAATAAATCTACATGAAAAGTCAGGAGCACAAAGAGCAAAATGGCACTCATTTAAGTGCCTTTTCATAAAACTTCCTCCAGATCTGTACCTCCTGTTACTGAACTCTTAAGCCTGGGACAAGAATCTTATTGCGTGGGATTTAAAATTTATTAATTGAAAGATCTGATCACTTTATGTTTTCTTTAACTTGCTCCAGACCATTTCTCAGACTTGGTGCATTGCATGATACAAGATAAAACTACATCTTAATTTGTGGCTATTGGTTCTCTTAAAGAGAGACTTTGCAGCTTTCTGCTCTGTGCCATTTCAAGCCCTGAGCAAACCAGTTAGTCACTCTGATCTAAAATAAATTTATTCACCTTGTGCCATAATTCTTGTTTTAATTTACTTTTAGCCATCAAATTCTAGACACTGAATACCATATTAAGTACACTAAACAAGAGCACATTCACATTTTGTGATTTAAAATCTGAAAGCAAAAATGGTGAAACTATGAGAAACCATCTACATTTTATTTTTAATAATGGAAGACTTAGAAGCATATCTTTAATCATAGGTTTAATTCTGTGAGAAAATAATTCTAAAGAAAAAAAATCCCCACACTTAGAGAATGAAAAATTTTTGTTTTTAAAATCAAAGTATCATTGAGGCTTAGAAGACTATAATAACAAAGCCCATTTGATTTATTCAAATTCAAATCAAAAAGCACATATTCAGTAATAGTGTATCAGCAACTTTACCTTTAGCATAAAAGGTTTTTTTTTCCAGGTGTAAAAATATAACTTGTTTACTAAAATGTAAAGATCGAAGAATTTGGCCCAGCTAAAGTTACCCAAAGACATAAGAAAAATCAACTTTTTGTTGTGTGATTAAAGGAATAAGCACTGTCCAATAGGGGCTATCCTACGGGGGGGGGCTATGCATACCAGAGACAAACTATAAGGTCATCAGGATTACATATCCAAAATGACTATGACAGTTTCTCCAAATCTGCTATCAGTATCTTCCCCTAATAACATCTTCTAGGAACCCAACACATACCTATTGTCTAATTTTCTCTTATTGTGTCATGGTATTCAAATACGTTTACCACAAGGAAATCATCATATAGTAGCTATAGTATACCCTCACAGAACGAAGACTGAAAATACCATCCCATTTCCAGTAATTCACAGGAGGGTTGGGGGTGGGCGAAGTGTCCTGTCAGCAGTCACTTTATAAATAAGATTAATTAACTTGTGTCACTATTATTTCCTTTCTCTTTTAATGAGAACCTTTTTCACCTCTAACCTAAGGCAATATGCAGAAAATATTTCTAAATACTGACCTGCCAGAGTGCTTGTATGTCGAAATGCTCTGACTTGTGAGTCAGACAATCCTGTAAGAAGTGAAATGACTGTATCCATCATGTATTCATCGTATATGATGCTATACTGACATTGTCGTACTAATACGCCAATGAATTCACAAAAACTGGATTTGAACTTCTTCCACTGAGGACCAGCCATGGTAAGTGGATAATCTCCACTATCCTAAAACAAAAATTTAAAACATCAATTTTATTCAAAATGCATGACTTACGATTTCACTGTTTTCGAACTACCCTAGGCAAAAGCATGGAAAGACTCTTTTACTTCACTTTTCTTCTTCAATAAATCCTCAAAGTAGGCAGGAGAATAATAAGCAAAGGTAGGGGTACCTATGAAAACTTGTGCTCTTTTATTTAAGATCAAAATTGATGTGTTAAATTCATTTTAACCAATGAAAATACATACCACATACTCAGAGGTTAAGAATTGAAAAAGCCTCCCTCATCAAAGCAAAACATTCTTCTGATAAGCACAGATATGTTTATTAAACTCCTTTAAAACAAAAGCAAACCAAAACCAAACCAAAACTGTATTTTAAATGGATTCAAAATGATAAAATCATACTCTCAGCTAATCTAATGAAATGATGTATGATCTCTAAATCAACAAAATATTACAATGTATGTTTTCATTAGCTTCACAACATCAAATAGTTAACAGATATAAACAAGCAGATAATTTTTTAAAGAAACAGAAATGTAGCTAGTATAGCCTTCGAAGAATTGGTGCTCAGGTTTTCATTTGTACAATGACAGAGCATTCTCCAGTCTCAGGTTAAATTGAGATTCTCCACAAATTGTTAAAAACAAGTCCTTCAAAATAAAAGCAGAGACCAATACCATACAGAAGTAATTTTATCAGTACAGTTTAGTAAGTTTTTAACAATTAACTGTTGTCATTAGAGCATTTGTTTTAATCTTAAGTCATTCCATATAAGTTGAAATGTGTCTCATCTGAGAATAGGGTCCTAATACTCCACAAAAAGGTTTTCTTTGTATTTTCACATTAGCTCATTTAGTGACTATATCGAAATATATCATCTTAATTGTTGTTAGGAACTTGGTTTGCTGACATTTCAAATCATATTTCAGGATATTTATCTCAAATAGTTGTTTCTTTTTAGTAAAAAGGTTCTCAATAGAACATTTAATATTAAAAGGTTAAAAATATCATTACTCATAATTACCTCTCAACTACTTGGGGACTGATTAATAGCACTTAGTGATCATCAAAGTCATTTTAACAACTCTCTATCTTTTAGAACCATAGCTAACGTGCCTTCATCAGAGTAAGCAAGAAAAACATGACCAAATAAAACTCAAACTAAGACAAGGTTTTCTACTTGAAAATTCATAGTGAAAAGTTTTAGAAGAGTAAAACTATTGGTACTGGAATACAGCTGTGAACCAAACAAAAATCCCTTCCTCCAAGGAGGATACCTTCTAGCAAATCCACACGTTTTTATTGGTAACAAAACTTCAAAGAGATCACTGTGATAAAGTATCAACTGAGTACATCCCTAGGGAGGTAAAGGGAGGGGAGGAGAAATCAACTTGGTCTAAAGTACTGCTTAATACTTTTTGTTCTTACTACTCATAGTTAAAACATAAAGGAGGTTTTAAACAATAAAATAATTTATATATTCCTTTGCTTAAGCTACCTGGTTCCCCAAATACTGCGCAAATCTTCCTTTTACAACATTCCAGGATATTATGTTCTATTATATTCTCCCTTGAAATTTTAATTTTTGACAATAATAGTAGTTCCATTTAATAAGTTCTTGCTATGTTCCAGGAATTGTAAAATGCTGAGCAATTTTCAAACATTACTCAATTCAATCTTCATAACAGCCATATGAGAAAAGTATTATTATCCCATTTTACATGATGAATCTGATACTAAGACAACTTGTCCAAGGTCACAAAGCCATCATTTGATTAAACCTAATATGCTAAAGCTCTTATCTACAGCACTAATACTTAGAATTCAAGAATACTTTAGAGAGTAAGTCAAAATCAACATGCATAAAATTATGAAAATACAGAGTAATAATTTACCTCATCAAATTCTTCAGTCATTTTTCGAATTATCTCAGAGTTCTGCATATGTCTAAACATTTCTGCTGTGACAACTCCTGAAATTTGTAAGTGTCAGAAGTTAACAAATGGTGTGATGAAAAAAATAAAGAGAACTTCTAAGTCACTCTCTAACACTAAGAAGTCTACAGTCACACAATAACAGCATACTTCTTCATCCTATAATCTTTACCATCATACTCAAATCTATAAATAAAGCACAAACAAATGCTACTCTTGACATGCACAAGAAAACAGCCCCACTCTTCTGACAGCTATCTTTCTTCCTAGAAAAATTAATTTTAGTCATTTCTACCTGACTTGCATTACTCATGCTATAATGTTTACACTGGGGCTTTGCCCTATTGACATACAATATGTGTCATCAAGGGTGATACAACATCCAGGGTAACATTTAAAACCTAAAGGGTGAACCTGAAGATATAGAAAAAAGAGTAACACAGTTCACTTTAGCCAGGCTTCTTTATTAAGCACTGTTGTGCATATCCTAACATCCTCTAAAAGGGCAGTTACTTGTAGTTCCCATCCCTCTTGAAGCCTGTAATCTAGTTGGAAGTTAAAAATAAATAATACTAAAAACAGAAAGAAGGCAGGTAGGAGGGGGAGGAAGGGATGGGCAAACTCACACCTAATGGATACAATGCATACTATCTGGGGGATGGTCATACTTTTAACTTTGACTCGAATGGTACAAAAGCAATTTATGTAACCAAAACGTTTGTACCCCCGTAATATTCTGGAAAAAAAAACAGAAAGAAAAAGAAATAAAGTATTAAAGATAGTACATAATAAATGCCCTGATGAGTGGCAATGCCAAGAAATACCATAGTTCAGACTACCCCCTCAAAAAACCCCACACATATGTTAGGGAATCAGAACTATTTCGAAGAGAAACAATTTAATAAGGAGCTTTAGAATCTTAAAGGAGGATATGAGGGGGGAGGAAAAAAAGGGTACACAGTAGAAATAGTAAAAATTAGTCAGGTGGAGATCAGACATCATAAAAGGAATTTCTAGAAAAAAGTTATGTTAGGACACAATGCAAGAAGAAGATGTACATGAACTTTCACGGATGGGGCATCATATTTACCAAAGCTGGACGAGGGAGGGAGAAGAAAGAATAAATGTAAAAAATGGACTCTTAAAACACCATATTTTTATTGCTGGATTATTTATTTGCTTACCAGTCTAATCACCAGGAATATCGTAAATATAGTAACATCTAAAAGAAGAATGTCTTGGTACAGGAAGATGAGATTTATAAATAAGAGTTAGATATAACTAACATAAATTTTCAATTGACCAGAGCTATATTTTGTATATGCATACATTTGTGTGCGTGTGTGTGTGTACACATAGCTGTATAATCCCTGTTTCATAGATGAGGAAACTAACGCTTAAGAGAAATTAAATAATTTCTCCAAAAAAAAAAAAATTTCTCTGAAATTATTCACCTAAATCATGCTGCCCCCATAGGTGAGATCAATATCTAATGGTGCCCTGGAAGAGTCCTTACTTACCACAATCTTAAAGAAACAAATAATTGTTTTAAAAAATCGACAAATTCAGAAGGAAGCACTATTTCTCTGGCTCAAGAAACTCTCTCTCAAAAACCTGCTGAAGGGCTTTTCCTTTTAATCTAGAATCACATATATCTCTTCAAAACCTTCCCATATTTTATACTCAAATACTGTACACTTAGCAATGCTAAAGAAGCAAAAGTAACTCAATCTCTGAAACAATTTCTATGAAATAAACATTTACATATCAATAAATCTCACAGCAAACATACTGTATACATTTTGACAATGTCCCATTTCTAAAGCTCCTCCCCTTCTCATAAACCACATGACAACCAGAGACAAAAATGAGCAGAAAATGACATCAGAGCAGAAAAGAAAGTAGCTGTCACAAACTCTATGCATTTAATTCCTGAGACAGGTGTGAAGCCACCATTAGAACACTAGGCCAGAGCCCACTGCCATAAAAACGTGGGAGACATGAAGCAAAACTGCTAAAAACTGGGAAACTGAAAAGTGACAGCTAGAAAAAACGAGGAAATACTGTTGGTGGCAAAATCACCAACGAAGCAGTCTGGAGCCATTCAATGTAGGACCAAACATCCCTGCATGCTTCAACAGCCCTCCAAATCATCACTGTATTACAATAACATAACTTATGCTCATAACAATCACGCTGAGTTCACAGGAAAAATTTAATTCTGTCAAAATAATTTCTTGTTCATAAGTACCTAATGACCTTAACTTTGATTATAAGGTAAATTCTCCTTTGTAGAGATTGCTTGATTCTAAATATAATGGCGATATTCAAATATATGTGACAATTTAAGTTTTCAACACCTTAAATTTTTAGAAATCTTGACAACCTGCTTTTGTAACAAGGTATATCCAAATGTTGAGTCAGCAAGCTCTTAATTTATAAACAAATTAATGCCAGAAAAGGAATGAATCTAATGGAGGAAATATTCTTTGTGGCCTTATTTTAAGACTATAATTCAGAAGCCTAATTAAGAAACAAACTGATGGCACTATACTACAAAAAGGGAAAAGTGAAGATAAAACCTAACATTTCAACTCATCAAATTACTTCTGGCACCTATTCAGTTGTTCTGTACTTGATCTTCTATTTGCAAAGAATCTAACATCCCGCTACCCAATGTAAAATTTCTCTGCCTTTTAGAAGAACTGGCAATTTCATCAATACCTTACTTAACTTACTTACTTACTTACCTACTTACTTACTTACTTACTGTTATTCATGGCACTTTTTAATTCCCTACACTTTACAATTCCCTGCCATTTGAACCTGTATATCTTCATTATCTTCCTCATCCCTTCTTAATCCATTTCTTTGTTCTTAAAACCAGATGCTGAAAGTAGGAAATATATCTAATAAAAGTAACATAACAATTATAAACTACTACGTTTTTAGATAACTTTCACATATGAATACATGTTTGTCAACAGACTGTTTCTCTTATTTTGTTCTTTGCTCTTTTTTCCTTATACATTTTGTACAGATATAATGCAAATAATTCAATACCTTAGCATTATTTTCCATGTAAAGTGTTAACATCTCTTTAGATGGAACAAAGAAAGAAGTGATTATTTGAGATATTCTGCCTCCAAAATAAACATATCTTACCTTTACAGCCTGAACACTGAATAAAAAAGTTGATAAGGTCAAGAAGTGCTATATCTCGGTCATGCTTGTATGATTCTATCCAATCATCTACCACCGACTATGGCAGAGGGAAAAAAATAAAATCATTAGCTTTTTCTAATGTTCTCGGAATCAATTAAGTCTGATAAAAGTCATAAAAATTAACATTACATAGTATCACATTGCTTTAAATTAATAGATGTACTTATATATTAAAATTTAAATTACAATTTTAATAAAAAAGAATCAAATTCAATTGTCTGATAGCTCAAAATGATTATTTTGTATTAAAAGGAATCTGAAAACTATGGAACTTAATTCTATGAAGTATAATTACTTATTATTTCTTAGTGACATTAAACACATCCTAGAAAATATTAAAAGCCACATTCATGTCTCTCATTGGCTAAAATATTATAATAAATATTTAAATATTAAAACTGCAATGTAATCAAATTTAAAAAAATTTTAAGTGAATGCCCAGGTTAATGAGGAAATACAGGACAAAATAACAGAATTTTTTTCAATGGTCAGCAATAGTCCCATATTAATAAGAAAGGCAAAAAAAGGTCTAAATAAAGGTCAAAAGTAAGAAAGACAGTTCTAATAATGTTAGACACCAATACTCCTGAATTAATCTACAGATTCAGAGCAAGCCCTATCAAAATCTGAGCTGGATTCTTCACAGAAATTAAAAAGCTGATCCCAAAATTCTTATGGTAATACAAGGGACCCTGAATAGTGAAATCAATCTTGAAAAAAAAGGTGAAAGACTCAAATTTCACAATTTCAGAACTTACCACAAAGCTATAGTAATCAAGACAATGTAGTACTGGCATAAGAACAGACACGTAAATCAATGGAATAAAACTGAGAGTCCAGAAATAAACCCTTATACTGATGGTTATTTGTTCTCAACAAGAACGCCAAGACAATTCGATGGGGAAAGTAGAGTCTTTACAAAAAAATGGTACTGGGACAACTGTATATCCTCATGCAAGAGAATAAAGTTCTAGTCAAGCATGGTGGCACATGCCTGTAGTCCCAGCTACTTGGGAGGCTGAAGCAGAAGGACTGCTTGAACCCAGGAGTTTGAGGTTGCTGTGAGCTAGGCTGATGCCATGGGCACTCTAGCCCGGGCAACGGAGCGAGACTCTGTCTCAAAAAGAAAAAAAAAAGAATAAAGTTGGAGTCTACCTCACACCATACACATAATACTTAACTCAAATGGATCAAAGATCAAAATGTAAAAGTTAAAATTATAAAACTCTTAGGAGAAAACAGAAGTATATCTTTGTAACCTGGTATTTAGCAAATTCTTACTAGTTACTACTCATCCAAAAAGCACAAGCAACAAAAGAAAAAATGAATTCAACTTATTAAAAATTAAAGCCTTTTGTACTTCAAAGGATTTCATCAAGAAGTAAAAACACAACCCACAAAATGGGATAAAATATTAGCAAATCATATATCTGATAAGGGATTTGTGCCCAGAATAATAAAAACTCTTACAACTCAGTAAATTTAAAAAAGAAGCCAAACAACCCAATTAAAAATATGGGCAATGGATCAGAATAAACAGTTCAATAAAGAAGATATACAAATAGCCAATAAGCACGTGAAAAGATGCTAAAAGTCATTAGCCATTAAGAAAATACAAATCAAAACCACAATGAAATATGACTTCACATCCACTAGGATGGCTATCATAAAAAATAAAGACAACAACAAGCATTGGCAAAGTTGTGCAGAAACAGAATGCTCAAACACTGTTGGTGGGAATGTAAAAAATGGCACAGCCACTTTGGAAAAACAGTTTGGCAGCTCCTCAAAAGGTTAAATATAGAGTTGCCACACTGCAGTTCAACTCCCACATATACATCACCCAAGGGAAATGAAAATGTATGTCAAACCAAAAGCTTATACAAGAATATTCAAAACAGCATTCATTATTCACAATAGCCAAAAAAGTAGAAACAACCCAAATGTGCATCAAGAGATGAACAGATAAAAAAAATGTGGTATATCCATACAACAGACTATTCTTTGACAATAAAAAGAAATAAAGTTATAATACAAGTCTCAACATGGATGAACCTTGATAATACTATGCTAAATCAAAGAAACCACTCATAAATAACCACATACTATATGATTTAGTTTATATGAAATACCATATAAACCTTGCCCACAAGGCAATACCATGTATAACCATATATAACCTTGCCCACAATAGGAATACCATATATAACCCTGCCCATAATAGGCAAGGTTATAGAAAGCAGATCAGTGGTGACTTAGAGCTGGGGATAAGGACACGAGTGCTAAAGTGCATGAAGTTTCTCTCTGGGATATTCAAAATATTCTAAAATTAGATTGTATTGGCCGGGTGCGGTGGCTCATGCCTGTAAACCTAGCTTTCTGGGAGGCTGAAGCGGGAGGATAACTGCAGCTCAGGGGTTCAGCTCAGCCTGAGCACAGTGGGACCCCGTCTCAAAACACAAGAGACTAAAATTAGATTGTGATGGTGACTGTATAACTCTGTGAATATACTAAAAAACCACTGAATTTACACTTGTAAAGGGTGAATTTTATAATATGTGAAATGTATTTCCAGAGTTATTTCTTGAAAAATAGGACAGAACTAAAAAATAAATTATATTCCCTTGGGGGCAGAAGGGGCAACCACAAAACTGATTAAAAAACCAATTTTTCAATAAAGCAAATCAATAAACTCTGGAGGATAAACAACAGCTAATGTAAAAAACAAAGGGTCAGAAGGGGAGAATGTTTGCAAGTTATACACCAATAAATATGGAACATAGGTACAATGACTAAAACGTCTAGAATTTAATGCACGAAAAGGATAATATGATTATACAATAAGGAAAAATTAAGGAAATAGTATCTAAAAATTACCTGGCTCAAATAGACTGACTGGAATTATTCTAAAACTTTACTTAATTGTTACATTTGAATCCTTTTCTTTATTTTACAACATCTTATTTATATTAACCAACATAATTCATAAAAGAAACGTGTTTAAGATTTTTCCCAAATATGATATAGGCAATAAATAGCAAGAGAATATATCATGGGACTGTGATGATGTTTAAAAATGGCCCCAAATTTTTTCACATTGCTTCCCAGTAAGTCAGTCTATGGCTCCTTCTCTAGAACAGAGTGCTTTCAAAATTGGGTCATAGATGGCCATGCAGCATCTGCATTGGTCTCTTGGAGCACTAGCTAACTGGACACTACCTCTCAGGACATTCTCTCTCAACCCAAAAGCCACACTGTAAGAAGACCAAGCCACATAGAAAGGCCATTTGTAGGTACTCCAGGTAATAGCTCTGGCTGAGCCCAACCTTTGAGTTACTACAGACTAGGCAGCAAACATGAGTAAAGAAGATTCCAGATGATTATAGTCCCTAACTGTGTTAGCACCAAGCATCCAAGGAGCTCCAGCTAAAGCCCCAGCCATTATGGAGCAGAGATAAGTCATCCCTATTTAGTTCTGTCTGAATTTCAGACCTGAATCATTAAACATAATAAAATGGTAATTGTTTCACATCATAAGTTTGGGGTGGTTTGTTACGCATCAATTATCACTGCAACAATGGCTACTCTTATCAACAAAGACACAAAAATACGTAATGAAATCTTACAAAGAGACTACCATATAACATTAAAAAGTAATTCATGAAGATCAAGTACAGTCTACACTGTATTTTATTGCAGAAGAATACAAGTCTTCTATAATAAAAATAATGCAAGCTATCATACTGAAATATGTTTAGAATTTTTAATCAAATAGTATGTTGAAAACTTATTCAAGAAAATTCAACGTCTATTATAATTAAGGGGTGTATGCATACTTTCTTTCTTAAAAATATAAGAACTATTTTTTTAAATCTCTAGTTTATTTGTGGTTATGCCCCTCTTTTCTATTTTTTTTTTTTTTTAAAGATTGGTTAGGTCTTCTTATGTTGCCCAGGCTGCCCTCAAAATCCTGGTTCAAGCAATCCTCCTGCCTAAGCCTCCCAAGTAGCTGGGACTACAGGGGTGCACCACCACACCCAAGAACTATTTTTAAACCAATAGCCAGTCTTTTATTTATTGACTCTCACTTATAATTATTTAAGATAGGTATATCCTGGGGATGCAAAAAAAAAATACATGATCCTTCATCAAGGAATTAACAATTGAGAATCTAAGTCGGACATATATGTAATAATAATACAATATGCTAAGCACTATAATGGGAAGATAAGAGTAAGAAACACATGAGAAAGGAGAAGGAGATGGTGTCTGAGAATGTTTTTCAAAAGAGTGAGATTTGATTCACCTCAGTACTATTTGATATGAAAGGGAGGAAAAGAAAACTATTCCAGACAACAAGAAAAACAAAAAGGCCAGCCTGGGGGCACGGTACTTACTACGCCAGAAAATATAAAGTATGCCATAAGGAAATCTGGGCTAGAACTTTTAGATTAAAAAAGAACCCTTGAGGCTGGGCGCGGTGGCTCACGCCTGTAATCCCAGCTCTCTGGGAGACCGAGGCAGACCGATTGTTTGAGCTCACAAGTTCGAAACCAGCCTGAGCAAGAGCGAGATCCCACCTCTACTAAAAAAATTAGAAAGAAATCAATTGGACAACTAAAACTATATAGAAAAAATTAGCCAGGCATGGTGGCGCATGCCTGTAGTCCCGCTATTCGGGAGGCTGAGGCAGGAGGATCGCTTGAGCCCAGGAGTTTGAGGTTTCTGTGAGCTAGCATGACGCCACGGCACTCTAGCCCATGCAAGAGAGTGAGACTCTGTCTCAAAATAAATGGGGAGCACAGTATCTGGAAAGACAAAGCTGGATGGCTTTGGGTGGGCTTGGGGAGTACATTGGTAA